>JAULBZ010000705.1:0-27584 GCA_032360805.1 Neoturris breviconis
GTAAAATTTACCCCCCCCCCCCCCTTTTTAATTCCACCCCCTACAATTAGGCACAGAAGAGTAGTGTAGTAAAACCTGTTTAAAATCAGAAGCAGAGACGCTGTTGTTCTAGCATCTTAATTGCAGACTTACAGTTCGGCTCAAACGTTAGATAAAAATATGCGAAAGCATATAAATTTAGTGGTTGAAGTAAGAGCAAACAATCACTGTGAAGGAGGGATTTTTTATGTATGCAGTTCTTTTTCTTATTTGAAATACTCCAACAAACATCTGTCCTATGCAAATAATATGCCTTGTCCTGTATTGTGGCATAAACTCTTATAGTTGTCCACACAGTGATTATTTACTCTTGTTTCGAGGACTGTATCAAATGCTAGTGATAGCAACAACTCATTAGACAGGCTAAATATGTTAAAATGCCCATATGCTTTACTTTTTTGATACAGAAAAGTGAAATTATAAGGATTAGTATTAAATAAATTATAACAGTGGATATGCACACCATATCTCAAACCACCAAATTTCCCATATGACATGTGGAACCAGTGCCCCTGTAGTGATATTCATATTACTTTCTTTTCCTTTTCTGCTATTTTGAATTTATGAAGAAAGCAAGAAATGTTTATTCAAAAGATAATCACTGATATATAAACAAAAATATAAATTCTTAAAGAGAAAGAACGTCATAATAGATTTCCCCACCTATTGTAAAGTTCTGCTCTGTTAGAACTGAACACACATATAAAACTAATACTGTACCACTTACAACTTCACGATCATCAATGACATCCTTGACCAAATCAGATGAATCAAGGATCGCCCCATCTTCAATCGTTTTTAAGTACTTAATTTCTTTTTCTTCTTCAACCTGAAAAAAAATATAATATGTAAGAAGAAGAAAGGATATATACATTTGGATAGAGAACTGAGTCCCTGATGTGGAAATCAAGTTTACTATAAACTCAAAATGGACACCATTGTAGTGTAGTGTCTGTAGTGTTTTCTTACTAATCTGATCTGATGAAACAAAACATGTATCAACGAGAACAATTTGAGGAAACTTCGTGAAAACTTAATTACAACTTAAACAGGAGGAAATGATCCATTTTGGCTCATTAGTTCTGTAGATTGTTTGTGATCTTTTCACTAATGATATTACTATATGTTTCACACATTTTTATAGAGAAGAAAAAAATAACAATACAGACACCCTGCAAATTATTCTGAAAGATCAAACCTTTTGTATTAATTATTTATATCAAACGAGTTGAAATATAAAAACGCTCGTACCTCGGAATAAAATTTTACGTAATTTTCAACACAAATTTCCTTTCTCTCTCAGAAATATTTGTCTTGTTGTCAAGGTAACAACATTAACGACTTTAAAACGGTACAATTTTCTTTTAAATTTGTTTAAACTAAAATGAAAATAACGGTGGTTAACTTGATGTAAATAGTAAACCCTGATACCGTTTTTCAGATTAATATATGCTGAACACGATGGCGTTGTTTTTTTCGAAAAAAGAAAAAGAGTTTTTAGAGAGGAACATTAAATACAAAAAGAGCCGATTTTTACATTGTTTCATTTTTCTTTCCACCTGCAAAAAATTCTAAAAAAACAATTCCATATTCCGAAAGTTTACTCTTTTAGCTTTTCATTGGTATATAATGTTAGTGTTGGATAAAAAAGGAAACATGGATATTTTGATCTTTAAAAAGTCATACAGAAAGCCTGGGAACTATCCTTAAGAAAAATGATTTTACAAGTATCTATATAATATAATTATGATTGTTGCTGATTTATAGCATTTTTGACTAGCTAGCCAATCCAGATACCAAAATTTGGAAATTTTCCCAGTCGGACCAACCGGGAGGGTGCCAATCCCGGACATTTCTGGGGGGTGTCCAGGAGGTTTGTCCGGGAATTCGAAAAAAAAAATTGATTTATTACCCTGGTGACTTTGTACGAGGGAATTTTTAAACTTGATGAATTCATGGAATTAACCCCTGGACATGTCTGGTGAATGTCCCAGGGGTGGTTTGGTTTTATTTTGACGAAAAACTATATTTTTACCCTGAAACACCCCCCCCCCCCATGAACGTTCAGGGGGATCGGCACCTTCCTGGCCAACCATGCTTGGTCCTCCCTTACTTTTCAGTCATGTCATGGTTCCCACTTTTGAAACCATGTCACCAGCTAGCTAGATATTTGAAAATTAAATTGCTGACTAGTACTCAAAAAAACAGACCAGTACATAGCGGCTCTAAAAAAGGTGTGGCGCCTGAGACCTACACTGCAAACAAAAATGAAAATAATGCGATCTTCTTGAGGCTGTTCTAAACACGTTTGAAAATATTTGCGACGTCTCTAAGGAGGGGTGATATTCAGATAGAGCTAAGGCTACACCAACACAAACATTTTCACTTTCACTTTCACTTTCGTTTTTATAGCTAGCTACAAAACAGACGCCCTAGCTATTGGCTTTTGTTTCAGTTTCCCCCTGAGTTGCCCCGCACTATATGCAGGAACCAAGAAACATTTTTAAATATCACGTATTCCTTAGCGAGATGCAGAAATTAGTTACCTCAGGAAAAATCCTATGATATCTGGTCGCTGCCCTCTCTGCAAGTTCGTGTATAGTTATTTCCCCCTCATCACATGGAACCACTACTTTATACGGGACGCCCAATTTAGTGTCCACAAAGCACACTGTCACCTTCATGATTGTCCTGTCCTTTACCACCGAAAATTTGCGTAGCACTTAAAATACTCTGTGATAGATTTAAATTCCAGACCACGAATCTCTAGCGTTAATTTTTTTTTAAAATGAGAAAAATATTTTTCATCATTATTTGGTTAAAACAATTATACGAAGAAGTCTGTAATGAAATTCATTTTATTTGTCTATAATAAAGAATAATAGTATTTCAAATGATGTTTTTAAATAAACATTTCTAAAAGTAAGTCTGTAAATTTGGTTCGAATATATCCATAAGGGTGCTGTGCTCACACTTTTCCGTGTCGAATGCTTGCCTGTCTGCGTACGCTCTTGTTTCATGGTTTCCTTTGTGATTTTCCTTTTGATTTTATCACTACTGGTAGTATATTGATTTCCGTCCTAATTTTTAAGTGTCCTTATTTTTCATTCACAAGATAAGAACAAAAATGAAAGACACAAGGTCAAGGCAGTTCTTTCTTAGAGGAAGCAATCGATTTCCCTATTTTTTAACGGCTTTAGGCCGTTAAAGGCTTATACCTCCTCCTCCTTAACGGCCATAGAGAAAAACCATCTTTGTTATTGTTACTTCAGGAATTTACGGACCAGTTTTTTTGCAGACCTTTGCAGAACGGTTTGGTCATCGGTATATCATCTAGAGAACCCATAAAGTACCGAATCAAGCCCTCCCTACACAGACTTCCCTCCTCTTTAATGTTCTTTCAGAGAATTCCAAAGGAATCATTAAAAAAACTTGACTGGTTTGCTTCAAGCGGCGAAAAAAATATGCCAAAGCTGTTCTAGAACCTTTCTACAATTACATAAATAACATTTGGAAGGAGGAAATAACATTTTATCCCTACCTTTGACGTATTTCCGCAAGCTATACAAATGACCTTCACGCTGTCCCGAACTGGCGACACCTTTTTCAATTTGCTGGTCTCGCTACTACCACCTGCTTTTTTCGCTACTATCACCTGCTTTTTCTCGCTACTACTATCACCTGCTAATTAGAAAAAAATGAAAAATGAGGAAAATCTCATAAGATAAAAATAGCGATTTCTTTGCTGAAAGCACTTACTACCAAATTTCAACATCAGCCTGTGTACCTGCCTGCACCTACTCGAAGTGTGTCATGTGGAAGGCGCTTAAAGTAAATTAGCCTGGAGCATTGGTACACTAGACAGAGGAAAGTACAAGTAGTTAACATCTTAAAGTCGACTAAAGTCGTTAAAAATCAGGAAAATCGATTACCGACGACCCCTTGCTTTATTTAGGAATATTTTAGTTTTGTTTTCACACAACTTCAGCAGTCAGTAAATTATCGTAAACAATTAAATCATGTTTGGTTTACATTCGGGTGACATCAGGTAAAATTAAAAAAAAAGTGAAACAACTACTTTTGTATAGCAGATCAGTGTTTGAAATAATATAAATAATCAAGGTGGAGGAGTGATTTTGAGCATTACTTCAAGATTTGTAGCCTGAAGCAATGCTGAAAAATTACTTCCCCAATTAATTATTTGCTCGTATTTCAAACACTATAGTAAAAAGTGAAGTAAACTATGTATAATGGAATTGGCGTAGAAACTACTCGAGGGACTGGTACTAATGGTTATGTGCAAAGAAATTTATCCCACATCAGAACTGATCGTAAAGATAATAGACAAAGTTATAATTACAATGACTCAAACATGATTGGTGGATTCGAATCATCACTTGTGAAGAAACCAAATAAAGACATACTGGAGCATGATCGGAAACGACAAGTTGAATTGAAATGTATAGAATTGCAAGATATGTTAGAAGGAGATGGGTATGAGTGTTATGTATCCTTTCATAAAAATACACATTACGTGATTCCCCCTTTAATGTAGCCTCCCCCCTCCCCCGTCAAAACAGAAATCTTGACAGCCACCCCCTACTACCCTATATTTTTAATGGCCCCTCTTCCGGGATGGAGTTTTTGAAGTACCCCTCATCTTTTGACAAAAAATGATTTGATGACAGAACATTTGCTGTAAACCTATTTTTCATCCCACAAGAAAGCTTGTTTGTTTATGGTCAGTATAAGCAAATATTCAAAATGTCTTATTAAATTGATTAAAATAATAAAATTAAATTGAATTCCCTCCACCTGTACTAGTTCTCTTGTTGGATTTTTTGTATATTATTTCTGAGATTGGTGGTTGAAATAATTGTCAATCCTCAATAAAACTGCCATTCATCACATGTGGAGGAGTGTTTTGAGTGCTTCAGCTTGAATCTAAAAACTATATTAAAACTATATTAATAAAACACTCCTCTTCAGGTGAAGCAGTTATGTTCAGACTTGATTGTGGATAAGTAATTTTGTAACATTACTTCATGCTATTGAGTCTGAAGCTACACTGAAAAAGAACACTTCTCCATAACATAACAGGAATTTTTTCAGGCATTTGTTGCTATCAATTACGTATTCTTAGCTTGGGAAAACCTTACTTTTGAGAGTTTTACCTCTTTAAATGATCAATATTCAAGATTGAGTTTTAAAACTCAATAAAAGATTGAGTTTCTACTACCTTATAACGGTATAGTAGAAAACATGCTTGACATGATTCCTGCATTGTATTATCTAATTGGTTGAACATTGATTACCATCAGTGTTCAAAATAAGAACTAAACATCACTGTGGCAGACGATTTTTGAAGATTGCATCAGGCTTGTGCATCAGGCTTCCTAGGGATCATCTCAAAATTTCACCCCAAAACCAACTTTTTTGTTAGGGTTAAAGCAACCAAAATTGACAGAATTCAACAAAAAATGAATCTGTGCAGAAGTGTGTTAGGTCAATAAGCTTGCAATAAATTGGATTCTTCGGTACTCTCCTCAGTAGATTTTATTTTTGAGACAGTCCCTTAATTAACCAACAATCACAAGGGAGGGTGTTTTGGATTAGGAACTTTAGTTTATTGGCTTTTATATTTTTTATAATTGATATTCTAGGTTACCAGAAGAGGAGATTAGTCAAAAAGTAGATGAATTAAGAAAAAGTCTGCTTGAAAAGGAAGGTTTTTTAAAAGCTAAAGTTGATGAACCTATAACAAGGTAAATACCAGTGGTGGAAGTAGATTTTTTAGTAGCTTTTTAAAGAAATCAAAATCAATGAGTTTCAGAAAAATTAATCTACAATGAGGAGTGTTAAGTCAATGAGCTTGCAATTGACTGGTTTCTTCAGAATGAAGAAACCAATCAATTGCAAGGTCATTGATTCAGCATGCTTCCCTTGGGAACAAATTTTGAGATTGAGAAGTTATTTTGATGTGTTTTAGTACGGTTGGTCTTGGTTCACATCAAATAGCTGAGGCGAATGAAAATAAAAATTCGAAAATGAGAGATGCTTTTGGCATCAGAGAAGAATTCCCAGAAGGTAGTTCTTTCAAAGAAGAACATCAAAAGGCTCGAAAGGAAGCTGAAAAACAGGAAAGAGAAGAAAAATATAAAGAGCGTGAAAGAAAAAGGTAAAAAATTATTACTCAACTGTTCTCCCATCTATTGTGATGTATATATATGGTAAAGTTGTGTTTAGAGAATTAATGAAAATAATGGTGCATTTTAGGTGTATTTCGTTCGCACTTTATTTTGCATTTTTTTCACGTTTCTAACTAAAAATCGTTACTTTCACCTTTCATTCGGTTAAAAAAGTTTGTTTTGTTTAAAAAAAAACTTAACGAAAAATACTTACAAGAGAACTAGTATTTTTCATGAAAAAAGTTAAAGTTTTGTCTTTCGTTCACAATGTTTTTCACGAATTTAACTTTTTTTTTTGGCTTGTTTTGCTGTTTCAGCCTTTTTTCATATAATATTCATGATCAATTTTGAAATAAATGAGGCAGTCTTGCTTTAGTGAAATTTAGGGCCATAACCACTTTCGTTTTCATTGTGTGGTATTTAGCCTGGTTTACAGAAGAAGGTCGGTCTGTGAAAGAGGCTAGTGTTATTGTTTTGATTACTAGGGCCGTTTTTAATAATATTAAATTGAGGCAATTAAAAATGGTAACTGAAATAATGATATGTTATTTTCATGAAAAACATGAGTTTAGTTAGTTTATTTATCCGAATTACATACAACTTTTGACTCATTATTTTCCAAAAATTGTATGTATTGACTTGTAGCTTGTTAATTAGCCACATATAGTATATGTATGTATCACAAGAATCACTTTATATATTGTTTAGCCACATATATCATACATACTGTAGGTATCACTAACATGACTTGTAGATTGTTAATTAGCCACATTTGTCATAGGTACCGGAAAATAATCACCTAATAATGAGCGCATTGTACATTTTGACTTTCGAGCTCAAAATTTCCATGAACGAAAATTTAAATGCTGAATGGCCATATTCATGCGTATATCATGAGTACAAATGATCACTATGCAGGAGGGATTTTTGAGCATAGCTATAGACAATGTAACCTGAAACTTTGCTTGAAAACCACTCCTTTGCAGTGATTTATTTGCTCTTATTTCACCACTGTGCATAACAAAATTTATTCTTAGTGAGAAGGGAGGGAAATTGTTTTCAAGATGGTTTGCAAAATATCTGCTGAAGGAAAAATGTAGTTTCATAACAGTGTTTGAAATGGAGGAAATAATCACTGTTAAGGAGTGACTTTTGCTCAAATATCGCTCCTTCACAGCGATTACTTCCTCTTATTTTGAATGCTGCATAATAATAATCATCTTCATATTCAGACGATGTTGTTCTAGCATCCTTTCTGCTGATTTTGAACAAGTTTTTGCGCACTGGGTCAATGCATGTGTCTATTTATATTGTATGGATAAAATGTTAGGGATCATCTTAAACATATAAGTTACAGAGAAGAGTACTGAGTCAGTGATCTTGCAATGGATTGGTCCATTGCAAGCTCATTAACCATACACCCTTTTGTGTAGTGTTATTTTGTTGAACTTGGTCTAATTTAGTTTCTTTGAACATACCAAAAAACGATGTTTCTGTAACGGAAATTTGATGTGGTTCCATAAATACTTCTGAAAATATATTTTTTACTGTCATCCTATTATGTTCATAGTAGGCTGATCTCAGACTGGTACAGGTACTGTAGTTAGAGGTGGGGAATATATGAAAATAGTGTAAATGTTCAGGGAAAGTTACTTGACAAAGCCTTGGCTTCTATATACAGATATTATGTATATTTGACTCTATATACAGTAGCGCACAAATCCTACAATCTGTTGTGGAAACCTTTGTTGCAGTATTGCTTCAAGAATTTTGAGATTAAAGTGATTTTACAATTATTCTATATGATATTTATATAGTCTGTTTCTATTTAGCTTTACTATGTGTGGTGTGTTTGTTTTATATATGTGTTTATGTTTTTGTGTCAATTTTGTGTTTGTTTGTATTGTGTACACCACTTGACCATCACAAAATTCACTTACTGCACTATACCCATAACATTAAAAACTATAATGTTCTATATTTACTATTTATGGGAGAGTGGTGTTTGTTTTGTGTTATCAGTGTATCAAATATGTTTATATATTCAAGTGTGTTTACATGATATTAAATGGTTTTTGCATCATTTCAGATTTTTCAACAAGTCATTGGTTATTGTTACAGTTAGATCTCTCTTGTATAATTGATGAACATGGTTGATACAGTTTTCAGGAGTTTCTTGTTTGCTTGATAACTTGTACTATGCCTGCGTTGTCATTTTAAAATACATTTACAAGGTGAGTTTTTAAACTGTTTCTTTCCAACAAGTCTTTGTTTATCAGTATAATATTTTTGAATTACGAACAACAAATGTATGATTAAGATATTTTATCGAAATCATTTGACATAGTGCAGGTCGTGATTTCCATTCTTTCACCTGGAATTCATCAAGATTTCGACGTGCTAAACTTGCAGTAATATTTCTGGCCAGTTTTGGAACGGTCAAATTCACAAAATGTATATTTACAGTGAGCAATTTGGTACACTGGTTGCAATACGAACTGATGAAATACGCAATACTAAGCTTTCAAAAAGTGACTTACAGAAGAAATTGGAAGTATCGGCATTGGCAATTTAAAGTTGACCAAACTTTGGCACCGAGAACTGTTATTTGGCATATAGAAAAATATATATTAGCTGGGAATCACATTGACTGGTACAGTGTTGTTGTTTGGGAAAGATGATAGATGGAATGATCAGCAGATTTTGATGAATAATTTTAAACCATGCACACATTTTTTCTTGGTATGAATGATATAAAGGAATGTGGAAAATTTGTCCTGGGCAGTGGTTATTTTTAGTGAATAAGAGATTAAAAGTTTTGTTAGGGATTCTCTCCAAATCATGTAAGGAATAATGCTGTCTCAAAGTGGATCTGGAACTTATACCTGGCATGTCTATTTTCCTTTGTTTTGAAATATTTCTTACAAATATAAAAAGTAAACGAGGAATATAGTTTATATTTGGAGAGTCCCTTTAAGTGTTGATTGGGGTATCGCAAAATGAAAGGTTTAATTAAAACTTTTGACGTGTGGTATAGTGCAGTAAGTGAATATCCTCTTCATTTTGTGATATGCCAACTCACAAGAAGTATTTACTAGTAAGTAGTACAGAAAATTGTTTTCTGTTTGTTCCACGATATTATAAATTGGTGAAATTAATAGAATTTTAGAAAAGTATTTACTTTATTTGTTGTCGAAAATCTACCCATAACCTGAAATCAAAATAGTTTATAACATGCAATCCTTTGTTGAGCTTTTAATCTGACTGTAGACTGACTAGCTGATACCACCTTGGAAATGTAACTTTTTAAATTAAATCTAACTAAATCTGTGTCAACAAAGCAAGAAGTTTACTAAAAGCTGATGCTAGACTTAGCCAGTGTTTGAAATAAGAGCAAATAATCACCGTATAGAAGTTAATTGGCATGCCGTGCATTCCCAGTTGGCAAAAACTTGTTCAAAGCCAGCAGTAAAGAATATAGGACAACATTGAAGACATTGTTCATTTACTGCAGACATAATATAGAATCCGTCCGTGGTGCCCTAAAAAAAATTCATTTTTATATTTTTAGAGATGAAAAAGAACGTCGTAACGATAGAGAAGAAAAGGAAGATAATGAAGAAAGGTAAAAACTTTCGATTCACTTCCTTATAAACTTGGAAATATTTGTGGAGGTATTTATTTTGCGAATTTAGTCCGAAATAACAGACCTATTTTGTTAACATTTTGGTTATACTTTTATGGCATTTACATCTTGATTTATGAGATTGAAACAATCATTGATTACATTGTACCCTTAATCAGCGACTTGCAAAAATATGATGGCATGATGTTAGTACCCACTCTAACAAACATTTGGGTCCAAAAAATATTTTGTTTACCTAGAATTTTTTTTTTTTTGTAAATATTTTTTTCTTGTTTTCGAACGTAAAACGGGAAGAAGAAAAATTTATTCATATTTTTGGTACTGGTGATCGGAAGTTGGGACCGGTTTTCGAAAAAGAATCTTTTTTTTGGAAAAGTTGTATAAATGTAAAAAAACTGAAACTCACACTCCAATCTACGGCATAAATACTATACATAAACTCCTGTAGCATGAATAAAGTTAAATAGAGTTAAATCGCAGTACAACTGTAAAATTGAAAAATAATAATAAATAAAAATTATAATTTGTAGAAAATAAAACTCAAAATAATAAATTCCTGAAAATAAATCTTCACAAACATTTCTTGGTGTTGTTAGATTAAATAAGGCCAATATATTTTGTATTCAGTCTCTCTGTATGTCCCCACCGTGTTTTTGTTGTTGTTTATTTTAAATAAGCCGCTTAACCCTTATCTTTAGATTTTTCTGATATTGACGTGGTCTTTGTTCTGAATTTTCTCACGTAAAATCATTTCTAGCTGATAGCTCTCCAGATATATTAGCTCTTTGTGAAACCAACCTTAATTCATCTATCAGTAGTGTTGATTTTGCGGTTCATGGATATCTTCCTATTAACCGTAAATACTCTCCCACACATATGCATGGTATTGGTTTGTATGTTTGTGAGAACTTACTAATTGCTCGTAAACCTACTTTTGAAGGTTCTAAGGAATCTTATGTGCTATCGTCTCTCACTTCTTCACCCTACTAGCTTTCTTTATCGCTCTCCTTCATCCCAGTCTTGCAGTTTTATTGATTCTGTCTCCAACAGTGTTGATAGTGCGCTCTTATTGCATCTAAATGCAAATGTTTTCTTTGGTGACTTCAACGTCCATCACTCTGATTGGCTGACATATTCTAATAGTACCTTTATCTGGGACTGATGTTTATAATTTCTCTTTGTCCCAATCATTAATTCAACTTGTCAACTTTCCTACTCATTTTCCTCATCGCGATGATCGATCGGCCTCTTTACTTGACATTTTTCTATCTTCTAACCCAAATGTTTGCAAGGTTTCTTGTCAAAGTTTTCTCGGCAACTCTGACCATGTTGTTGTCAATGTTGACATCTCTCTTAGTTCTAAGGCTGCTCAGCAATCACCATTGATTCTGGTCATCATCTGCCTGACTTTCCACTTAGGACAAATTCAAACTTTGTTATTACTTCTAAAAAGGTTGCTGCTTTAATTGCTGGGCTTGACCCATCAGAGGCTACTGGTCCTGTTCTCGTTCTTCAGAAGTGTTCTCCTGAACTTTCTCCAGTTCTCTTTAAATTATTTGTCAAGTGTGTTACTGATTCTTCAATCCCTCTTGCTGGAAATTTCCTCCTGTCGTTCCTGTTTTTAAAAACTCTGGTGAGAGATCCGATCCCCACAATAATCATCCTATATGTCTTCTACCTATCATTAGCAAAGTTTTCGAATCTAATTAACAGATCTTTGGTTAATCATCTGGATTCTCTCAATCTTTTCTCAGATTTTCGGTATGGTTTTCGTTTTGGTAGATCAACTGCGGATGTTTTAACTATTATCAGTAAGTGCGTTTATCGTGCTCTGAATATCTCTGGGGAATCCATAGCATTGCTCTAGATATATCCAAGGCTTTCGATAAGGTATGCCATACCAGTCTTCTACATCAGCTCTAAGCTTACAGTGTTTCTGGTTGCTTATTAGAATTAATTAAATCTTTTCTCTCAGATAATAAAATAAGAATTGTCCTCAATGGCCAATCTTCCAACTAAGATCTTCCTGACAGCATCTTGAGCAAATTAGCTATCTATGCTGATGGCACAACAGTATATTCGTGTTTGGGCAAGTCCAATGATTTCTTTGACAAGGTTGAATTGGCTGCTGAGTTTCAGGTTGATCTACGTACTGTTGTTGAATGGGGCAATAAATAGCTTGTTACTTTCAATGCTTCCAAAACTAAGCTTGTTTCATTTAATCGATTTAAGGAGCCTTTTCTGCCCAATGTTGTGATGAATGGAGTTGAACTTCCTGAGAATAACCAGTTTCGTCTTCTTGGTCTAACCTTCTCAAATGACTTCTCCTGGAATACCTCTATTGAGTCGATTGCCAAATCTGCAAACTAGGATAGTTGGTTCTCTCTATCGAGCTCGGAACTTTCTTTCTCCAGAGAGTATCCTGTATTTTTCCAAGGCCACCATTCGTCCTTGTTTGGATTGGTGCCTCTGCTGTTTGTCTTGATCTACTTGTCTGGATTCAGAAAAGAATAATTAATATTGCTGGACCTGATCTTTCATCAAAGTTACAGTGTTTATCTCATTGTCGCAATGTTGCTTCACTTCATCTTGCTTTTCACCTTCCTATGATCTTCAAACATTTAACTGTATCGCTAATTTATCTTTCTAATGTTAATTCTCATCTTTCATCATTGTAAACTGTGTCATTCTTTTTTAGCTTTCTGCCAAGTAGTGGCCTTGCAGAGAACTATGTGAGCATGCATATGAAATTAGAAGATGTTAAAGTGCATTTTATTGAATTTTTTCATTGGATTCTGTAGCTCTTTGATAATTAGATTCCCGTGATATTCTATTTCATCATAAATGCTGCAACAAGGCTGTCATCCCAGAGTTAATGTTTGAAGAGAAGATTAAAGGAACTCAAAATTGATTGTTTTTTTTGTATCCAATGGTTCAATCAATTGACAAGCTTGTTGACATAAATCTCTACCCAGAGGGCCAAAACTTGTTCAAAGTCTGCAGTAAAGATGCTAGAACAACCTCAAACCACGTTGTAGTGTCTTTACTGCAGACTTTGAGCAAGTTTTTGCCCTCTGGGTAGTATATATAGATATTTGCTTTCTTCTATACTCTTTACATAACACATTCTTTGACAAATCTTATAGAAATGGTGATATACATGATTCAAAGAAAGGTAGAAAACGCGATAGGTCTGGTAGTAGGTAAGTTTCCTTTAATAATTCTTTATAGACATGACAGGTAAGCGAACACAAAGAATTCTATATAAGAAAAATATATTAAATCACATAAGAATACACCTAGTAAGTCATCTTGTATCGATTGGTTTCAGCCAATTGCAACTTAGGTACTTAACACAATTCTTCACAGATTATTTGTGAAAGTTTCATTGACAGGTAAGTGGTCATTTCTTTACATAGACAAGTTATGATTGTGTCTTATGCCTGATTATTCTTAATGTCCCGGTTGTTCTGAATTTCCATAAATTACTAAATTTTATCAAAACATAAATCTTTTTTTATATCATTATATTATTATTAAGTTTACTTATGAAAATTGCTTCATATTCCCTTTTAAAGTTTGAATCAAGATGATATTATCTCAGTGGTCGAAATAAGAGTAAATAATTACTGTGGAGGAGTGATAATTCAGCATAGCTTCAGACTACAAAGCCTGAAGCTATGCTCAAAAATCTCTCCTCCACAGTGATTATTTAATCTTATTTCGACCACTCTATATGGAGAAAGGCTTCATTGGAACCTCTCGTTAAGGCGGATCTCCATTAAGCGAATTATTGCGTGTGAATTCTAACTGAAGCCATTTGGTTGAAAGCAACGTCACTTGGCTTTCAACCAAGTTAATGGCTTCATTTAGAATTCGTGTGAATATGCCCTTATGTCACAAATGAAATTATTCTTGCTTGCCATGATGTTGACATATATTTTGCTTATAGCTCTTCTGGTGGAAGTGATCGTGGGCGAAAACATAGCAAGCGTGATAAGAGGTATAAAATGCTGAAAGTGGTCAGATTTTATTATACAATGATAGATAATTGTATTGAGTATCTCAACACTCCAACACACCCTATTTGGGCGAACTGAAAATGTGGAGACTGAATAAAATGCTGCAGTGAAATTAAATTTTGGAAAAAAATAGACTCAATCATAAGCACGGAAAATGTTCAAACGAACAAAACTAACAAGAAAACTAAATCAAAATGTCAGTAACCGTTGCATTACAACATTGTAAGAATAGATGGCTGATTTGGTTATGGAAGAGAGTTTATTGTTAGGACGGTTTGACGTCTCAAAATGGCCTGAATTAAAAAAATATCAAAGTCGTTTGGGGAGCTTTTCTTACTGTTTGGAATTTCCAGTGTGTTTTTATGACATACTAAACATGATTATTGTTTTAAAGTTTAAAGTTTTAAATGTTCTACAGCAAACACATACGCTTATTGGTGGCTCAATTAAATATTCCCCTTTAAAAAAACCTACTTAGGACGCTTGTTTATAGTGGACATTTTTTTGATCCCAATGGTGTCCGTTACACCTCAGTGGGCAAAAACTTGTTCAAGTCCGCAGTAAAGACACTAGAACAACGCCGAACTACGTTTTTCTAGCGTCTATACTGCGGACTTGAAACAAATTTTGCCCACTGAGATATAGATTTAACTGTATTGCCAAACCTATATGTCTGTGTTTAGTGATGATAAAAAATCTGTTAAAAAGAAGAGTCTGGTAGATGATTACAACAGTTCACCGGAAAGAAAAGCATCACCATCTAAGAGCAAAAGAAATGGTAGGAAAAGAGACGATGAAGAATCCAGAGATCGAAAAAAGAAAGATACAGAACCTGGAGAGTAAGTAATAGTGAATATACACATCGGAGAATTTTCCGCAAACAGGAAATATTAACCAATCAGACTATTTTTTCAGCCGGTATTTCTTTAAAAGGTTGGAAATTTTCAACTATTTCTTTGGTCATTTTGCTAGCAGCGAAACATTTTCTGAAGTGTATATTCACCTTAACTTATATGTAGGTATGAATTATTTCAAATGCAATGAATACCAAATAAAAACTGCCGAATCTGAGTCCTGGTGTTATATTTTTGAATAGAATCTTGTCGGTAAAGGTAATCCTTTGGACGGAAAATCATTCATGGAAACCTTTACGGCACAAAAAGGAAGTTGTTGATTTGCAACAAGTTTCAACTTCGAACCATGTGACCTCGTTTTCTACCAAGGCTGTCGCTTGCAGTTTTCCGTTTTATAGAAATCAACATTTGTAGTAGATTGGAATAAGTCAGTGGACAAAAACTTGTTCAAATTCCGCAGTAAATACGCCAGAATGTCGGCGTTGTTTTAGCGTCTTTACTTCGGACTTTGAACAAGTTTTTGACCACTGTGAAGCGGTATCCGTCGAAGATAGGTTTTAGTTACGGATTTCTCAAGCCTGAATATAACCAGCTGCTAGATATTACCTGTGGATGAGTGTTTTTTAGATGAGCATTGTAGCTGAAAACTATACTAAAAAAAACACTCATCCACAGGTGATGTCCAACAGTTAGGAGGTAGGGGTCCGCAATTTTTCAGGGAATCAGATGGGCGTTGCACACTATGCGCCTTACAAAGGATGCTATCATTGTTGTTCTAACTACTCCATCACATTTTCATCATACACACACATACATAAGAACAATTGACATATTCACAAAGGCACGAGAACGAGGAGTTGGCTGCTCAAAATAGAAACTTGTTGCAATGCAATGCCTCGTTTTCATGTATTTGTGAATAAGTCTATTCATCACTGAAGGAAAGATTTCTGAGCATAGTTTCAGGCAAGCCTGAATATAACTGCCGGACATCATCTGTGGAGGAGTGTTTCTTGAGTAAAGTGTTCAGCTTGTAAGCTGAACACGACTCAGAATAAAACTCTTCCACAGATGATGTCCGGCAGTTATGTTAAGGCTTGTCAGTTGCTCAAAAATCGCTCCACTGATTATTTACTCTTATTTCAAACACTGCGAGCACATTGCTTTCAAGTTTACGTTTTCATTTTTCAGCATGAGTGATGATGATATTGCTGATAAAAGGTCCTCGCGGAAGCTGAAACAATTACACAGTCCTGAAAGAAACCACAGAAGAGATCAAGATCGTCGTGAACTCGATGAGAAAAGTCGTGATCGTCGTCGCAGTCGCCGAGATGAAAGTGGAGACGAACGTGACGTTGGTGACAAAGTTTACGATCGTCGTAGGAGTCGCAGAGATGTAAGTGAAGATCGGCGGGAAGACGATCACAAAAGTCGAGATCGTCGTCGTAGTCGTAGAGGTGGAAGTGATGACGAACGCGAAATTGATGTTAAAGATCGTAATCATCGTCGCGATAGAAGTGAAGATCGACGTGAAGTTGAAGAAAAAAGTCGTGATCGCCGTCGTAGTCGCCGAGATGAAAGTGACGACGATAGAAATCGCAATGACAAAAGCGAAGACGAAGAGTTATATAAGCAGAAAGAGCAAGAGCGTTTAGAAAGACGGAAAAAGAGAGAAGATGAACGAAAGGAACGAGGTGAAATTGAAGAAGAGGAAGAAGAAGAGAGAGACTCTCGAAGGAATAAAAAAGATAGGTCAACATATAGAAGAGATAGAAGCGGAGAGAAGTCTCCGCGTAGGAGAGATGGGAGTGGAGAGAGATCTCCACATAAAAAGGAAAGGAGAGAACCCAGCGAAGAAAGATCACCACCTCCAAGGAGGAGACAACGTAGCGAAGAAAGAACACCACCTCGTCGAAGGAGAGACAGAAGGCGTGAAGATTCCGTTGATGAGTTTGGTCGTTCTAAAGTACGTAAAAACGAATATGAACGTCAAGAAAGACGACGAAGCAGAAGAGATGATAATGAAGATATTGAGAAAGAAAAATCGTTTGATAAGGAGAAAGTTGACTATTCTGTATTCGATGAGCAAACTCGACATGAGGATCGTAAGCAATCTCGACACGAGGATCGTAAGAAACATCACCATGAAAATGAGACAGAAGAAGTAAGTAAAATAAATTCTTCAGAACGAAGGAAAAGTAAAAATAGAACGGATGATTATAACGAGCAAAAGGAATACGAAGACGAATCCCTCGCCCAAAGGTCAGATAAATACGGTGAAGAATTACCGGTAAGGGAATTTGGTTATGATGGGTATGCCGAAAAACGAACGAAAGATAAGGCTGCCAAACGAATTCGGGATGAGGAACGGCATGAAGAGGAAGCTGCAAACGTTGAAACCTATGCCAGTATATCATATGAAGTTCCTGAAGATAGTGTCAATAAAACACTAGAAGAGTATGATTCGGTGTTAGCAGAAACGAAGAAAACTGACCGACACTCTGATATGGAAATATCCGACGCTTCAGATTCAGAGAATAAAAAGAAACGCTCCGAACAAAAAGCGACCGAGGATGACTCATCTTTTGTTGACAAAACTGTCGAAACAAGTCAAAAGGGAGACGAGTCTTTATTTAATACATCAGCAAGCAAAATAGATGTTGATGAATCGAGACAAGAACTGAAGAGTCCAAGTGCTAAGAAAGAGGAAGCTGTGAAAGAAAACGAATCTGCTGAGAAAGACCACCACGTGGACGATAAAAAAGAAGGGAGAAAGCGCAAATCGTCTTCTACAAAACATAAAACTTCTACACCTTCAACTAAAAAGACGAAAGAAGTTAGAAAGGATGACAAACAGAAGGGGTCTGCTTCAGAAAACGAAGAAGAAGTAAGAAAGAAAATCGAGGAAGAAGAAACGCGCAAACGTATCAGCGAGTTGGAAGAAATGTTAAGATTGGAACGCTTGAAAAGAGAAATGTCGGGAAAAGTTAACAAAAAGAAGGGAAAGAAACCCGAAAAAAAAGTCACTGACAAGAAGGATGAAGACATTGACGACGAAGATGCTAAAGCTAGAAGAAAAAGAAAATCGGGTTCGCTCGAAGATAAAAAGAAGCAAGTTGAAAAACGTAAGAAAGTTGAAGATAAGAGGAAACATGAGACCTCCAGTGATTCAGAATCAGATGATGAAAAAGATCAAAAAAAATATAGCAGAAAAACGAAAAAAGATCTTCCAAAGAAAAAGAAGGAACGACGAAGAAGAGACACCTCAAGTTCAAGCGAAGATGAAAGCGATGATGAGAAAAAGAGTCGTAAATCACGTGATAAAAAGAAACCTATCAAAAAGAAGAAGGATAGTCATGATCTAAGTGATAGCGAAAAGAAAACGCCTAAAAAAGATAAACTTAAGAAAGTTGATGATGGTGAAGAAGACGAACAAGATAAAAATAAAGTTGTTGAAAAAGAAATCGAAAACAAAACTGATAAACGTAAGGAGTCAAGCGTACACAGAAAGGTATTCATTATTTTTACATTCAAATTGCAGGTCTGAATATAACTGCCGGATATCACCTGTGGAGGAGTGTTTTTGAGTATATATTCAAAAAAATACTCCTCCACAGGTGATGTCTGGCAGGTATATTCAAGCTTGAATTATATGTAAACAGGTCCCAATCGAGGACTTCCCCAGTGGACAAAAACGTGTTCAAGGTCTGCAGTAAAGACGCAAGAACAACGTTTTCAACGCTTCGACTTTAAACAAGTTTTTTACGTAGATTCCGCCTATTTCAACCACTAAATCCGTTTAAAATTGCTTTTATAGAAGTCAAAGGACAGGGAAGAAAAGTCGAGAAAAATATCGAAAGGCAAGAAAAAATCATCTAAAAAACCAAGTAGTGACGAAGAAAGTTCCGACGATAATAGACGTAAAAAGAAAAAAGTTGCCTTAAAAAAGAAGAACAAAAAGAAGAAGGAGAGTTCAAGTAGCTCTGGAAGTTCATCGAGTGATGATTCGTCGAGTGACGACGGAACATCGAGTGATTCATCAGGAGGATCTTCGACTTCCGGTAGTGACAGTAGTGATTCATCTGACACATCAGAGAGTGAGAGTGAATCTTCGAGAAGCTCAACGCCCGAGAAAAAGCGATCGAAGAAAACGTCGAGTAGTAAAAAAAGTAAGAAACGTTGACGTAGAAGCGAGGAAAACTGACTGCTGAGTATAGTAAACCCAGTGGGCAAAAACTTGTTCAAAGTTTACATTAAAGACGTTGAAGACGTTGTTCTAGCGTCTTTACTGCGGACTTTGAACAAGTTTTTGCCAACTGAGAAGGTTTGTTAGCTGGAAGGGACGATGTTGAAGTTCCAGGATAAATATACATAAATATGAGTGAGAACACCATCTTTTTATTTACAGTGCAGATTATTGTAAAGGATAACTATGAGGGGCGTTATTGGCTCATTGTGTTCCAGGGTTAATATGATGTACCTTAATGGAAGAAATTTTCGCGGACAGAAAATTTCCCGCGAAAAAAAGATTTTTTTCGATTCGCGAAATTAAATTCTAGCGAAAATTTCTTCTCTTAAGGTACATAAATATCAGTGAGGAACACTGTCTTTTTATTTAAAGTGCGTTCAGTTATATGTATGCTAGTCTGAGAATAACTGCTGGATAACCCTTGTGGTGGTGTGTTTTTCAGAAGCTGGAAATTATACTAATACTCCTCCACAGGTAATGTCCGATAGTTATTTTTAGGCTTGCATGTCGAGGGAACACATTTCTTCGTATTTCATGACTGTAGTTCTTTCTAAAGAATAGTGGAACGACTTTCCAGTAGCTATGTAAATAATTACTATGGAGGAGGGATTTTTGAGCATGGCTTCAGGCTTTGGACAAACAATGGATTAGTTATCTTGTTTTTTGTTGAATCTTCTCTTGAAGATACATCCCAGTGGGCTTAAACCTGCTCAAAGTCTAGAATAACGTTGAACAATGAATAACGTTTTTCTAGCGTCTTTTCTGCGAACTTTGAACAGGTTTTTACCCACTGGGATCTATTTACTAATTCATTTTTATATTACCCAGCCGGCAAAAACCTGTCCAAAGTCTCTAACCTTTTTTTTTCTTACTTTGAACAGGTTTTTGCCGGTTGGGAAATAGTTTGTGCGGATAGGAGTACTGAGTAAACGATCTTCATGAAGAAGAATATAACTGCCGGATATCACCTGCGGAAGAGTGTTTTTTAATGCTTAAAAACACATGTTATATCCGGCAGTTATATTCAGACCTCATTTGGATGTAGATCATACAGTCTAATTTCCATGTTATTGAACTTTTCCCCAAAAATAATATTAAGTCACTTAGATTTATTTTCCGTTGAAATGCCGTAAAATTCTGAATGTAAGACCTGGGCTTATATGGTTTTGCAAGAAATTTGAGCTATAGACGCGTAGCAGTACAGTGCGTGAGGCACGTGACATTGGACTTATATTCAGAATTTTACGTTTTGTTTAATATATCGTTCTTGGAAATTCTTCGCCATAAGTGGAATTCCAACTTTGCGAATGAAAAAGTAAATAATTACTGTGGAGGAGGGATATTTGAGAATAGCTTTAGGCTTTGTAGTTTAAAGGTCGATTTCCATCGCGGCGTTTTTGGTCGTAGAGACTAACAACCAATTCTGAGCATGTGCATTTTAGACATATTGCGAAATAATTTTTATCGTTGCGGCTGAATTTTAGGAGTCTTAGAAGTTGAGATCTGTCAACTTTCAGTGCCCATCTACGACCGCCTCAAAACAAAAAACAAAATTTGGTTGTTGGCCGCTGGCGACCAAAACACTGCAATGGAAATCGACCTTATCTCTAATGTGTATTCAAACTCAATATTTGGTGTACTATTTTTGAAGAGTTCAAATCAAGGAGGTTTAGACATTAACAATATTCAAGACTGAATATAACTGCCGGACATCACCTGTGGAGGAGTGTTTTTTTGAGTATAGTGTTCAGCTTAGAAGTTGAACACTATACTCAAAAACACTCCTCCACAGGTGATGCCGGCAGTTATATTCAGTCTTGATATTTTACCAGGAGTCTGATTCTTTTGTTACTATTTTACAGGGAAATATTGATGAGGAAAATGTTAGCCTGACTCTGTGTAAATAAGGATAGCCTTGATTTATGATACCTTATTATATAGGCTCATGCAGAATTGTAATTATCTTAAGATATCTGATACGATACGTATATCTCTT
The DNA here is from genome assembly GCA_032360805.1 of Neoturris breviconis. Taxonomy (NCBI): domain Eukaryota; kingdom Metazoa; phylum Cnidaria; class Hydrozoa; order Anthoathecata; family Pandeidae; genus Neoturris; species Neoturris breviconis. The sequence goes on from JAULBZ010000705.1 coordinate 20,992, forward strand.
GTTTTCTCTATATTTATTCCATTATGCCACCTCATAACTAGCACAGGGTGCTGGGCTATTTAGCACAGGGTGTCGGGCTTTCCAAATTCTTATCCTTTCGCCAAATAGCGGTATCTTATTTTCAGTTTCGTATTGATATAACTTTTTTCTTTTTATTCATTGTTGATCACCCAAAGCAAGGCCACTGGATCGCAGAGAGTTACTAAAGAGAAAAGATAAAAGAGATTTAAAAAGAAAAAGAAACACAGAACTAGAAATTCGGTATAAAAATGTATGGGTGCATTTAGTTTGATTTATTAAAAAATATGCCTATTTACAATTTCGTAGAGTTGAGATTTATTTACATTGCGTTTAAATATCGTTAGATTATATGAAGACCGGAACGAATCATTGGGCAAAGAGTTCCTTCAGTAGCTTGGCGGTACGTGGAAAGACGCAATGGGACATTTCAGGAATTTTGGTAGACACCACAAGTAGATTTCAAATGCGGAAAACGACCAGGTCAAGTCTCTAGAGATTTATCCGAGTGGACTTTAGCCTAAGGGCTTAGGATCTTGGGTCTTTTTTTAAACTCGACAAATTCTGCTGTTTCTGGCAGCCTAGTACCCATGCTCTTGAAACATTCGATTTTTTGTGTCGTTTTGCTACCTAAAATTTAAGGCTTTTTATCTAAGTGAAAATTCGGAATTTTTGCTTACCTCTTCTCCAATTTATGTCAGTGCTTGTTGTGGTTTCATGAAATTTACGAGATTTAGGTATGTCGAGAAAGGATTGGTGGTTTGGACATAACCTCTAAGTGGGAAGAATATAACCTCAATCCCAGCGCTTCTCTCAATTTAGACGCCAAGAGAGAAGAAGCCCTGGGAACGAGGTTGCTTTGTGGGGATTGTAGGAGTTTATCAATAATAAGGAATATCGGTTAATTCAAAAAAATACCGTGGTTGAAGAATCGGGAGTTCGACTGTCCTTCGATATCAAATTAATTACGATTTTGGCCTAGCGAACTGGGCGTAAGTAAAATATTTCTATAAAACATAAATTGCTGAGCGAAAAATTAAACCATGCTTATTTACCTATATTTTGATTTAACCCAAGCTCGTCCCCAGCACCTTTTGACTTTTTTTTATTTTTCGTCCGAGAAAAATAAAAAAAAGACAAAAGGGGCTGGGGACGAGCTTGGATTTAACCATTTGTTTAAATTCTGATAGATTACCCTGGGTGCTAACGGAAGATTGCAGGCTCTTGGAACAAATTCAAATTTTCGTGTTGTTTCACTTGCTAATTAGATTTTGAGGCTTCCACATTATTTGAAATTCCATATTTTTGCTCAAATTTCACTTTGTCTCAAAGATTATTGTGGAAGATTGTGGGTACTAGGCTGCTGGAAATAATAAAATTTATCGAGTTTGCAAAAATACCTAAGATTCTATGCCCTAAGTTTACTTGATACAACTCTTGAGTATTCCCGAGGTCGTTCTAATTAGTTACGTTTTACTTGTGGTGTATATCGTCTTATTTTTTTAATTGAGAGGTTGTAGATTACCCCATTACTTTCGAATTCCCTGATTTTGCAAATTGTTCTTTCAGTCCCTTGAGAGTTCGGGAATTTGGTGCTCAACCTAAAAAAAAGCTAAGATTGTTTCTAGCAATCGTTTTGACGATCACCAAATAACCAAATCTACGGTGGCTAATTTGTGCCATCACATTTCTAAAATAAAAGGAAATTATTAGAAGTATATTCGATATCGCACATCGAAGCTCCATATCGAATTCCATATTACATATCGAGTTCGATTCCGCATATCGAATTTGAAATGTGATATCGAATTCGATATGTGATATGGAGCTTTGATGTACGATATCGAATAATCAATATATGCTCCGCGACCTGAATATACGTACATGCGATATCAAACTTGAAAAATGATATCGAACTCAATATGTGATATCAACTCGATATGTGGTATCGAATTCGATGTGATATCGAATATAAACTATTTTTTATATTTTTTAGTAAATTGATGGCATAAACTAGCCACTATACAAATCTTATCTTTTTTGCGATACAAAACCGTGTTGTCTTTTGTGTTCGGCGATAGCAGGATGATAATTGTAGGACTTGTTTTGAAGTTGCTCGTTTTATCTGGGTTGGATTACAGACTCTATACAACACAGAAAGGTGAAGGTGGATCTCTACTAGGCGAATTCTAAATGAAACAATTCATTAGTTTAGGTGACGTCGCTAGTAGAGATCCACAAATTCTTCGTCACCAGTCCATTGCAAGATCGTCGACGTCGAATTTTATTTTTTGAGACAATCCTCTACTAAAGTCTGATGGATCACATGATCAGGTTTGCGATTTTACATTTTAAGAAATTTTGTTTTGGGGTGGGGTCTAAAACTTGAATCCCTTTATGCTCTTTACGTAATTTTCAGCGCAAAAGTGTATTTTTTGCGTTTTAGCGTATTTAAAATTTCACATTAGAATGAACTTAAAAGTTCTTGAATTAAGTGGTACTAGTTATTGTTTTCAAACTCACGGATACAGGAAAGTTTTTGTTGATAATGAAAAAGGACAGATAACGGAAAATAATCACAACGAGACTAGGGACATAACAATATATTAACTTTCACCCAATGCTTTCACGTTCAAAATAACCTAATTTACAAATATATATATACACTTTCAACTCTTTGTTGAAGTTTAAAAGTTTCTGTTCCCAGGGCTTCTTGCCTTTTCGAAATACAGAGAGCGGCGAAGTTATTCACCGCTTTCCGTATTTCGAAAGGGCAAGCCCTGGGAACGAGGTTAGGCCGTATTTACAATTCAGAACCCTGAGAAAACTGAGTTTTAATTACTGATTCGTATTCTTTAATTCCGCAAAACCAAGAAAATTGCTCATTCGAATTCTTTAATTTCGCAAAATGTGCTTCTTTTTTTGTTTTGTTACAAAATTAGCAATCAAAAATATGTTCATAGTCAGCAGTAAAGACGCTAGAAAAACGTTTTTACTGCAGACTTTGAACAAGTTTCTAGCGAACACATGTTCAGGATCCCCGATGGAGTGTTACTCTTTTTTAGCGGACAATACTGTTATCGGTCGCATTGACGTTGGCAATATAAAATTCTAACTTTATAATCGCTACATTACTCTAAAGGAGGAACATCTGGATCGTCAACAAAATCTACATCTATTACTTCAGGGTTCACACATTTTCCTTTGTTCATCTTTGATGAAAATAATATGCCTTTAACTTGTTTGTTTTCTTCCTTATTGTCAACTATGTTATAAATATCAACAGAAGAAATTTTATCATTAATTTCGAGCTTTTCAATACGTTTTCCCACTCTCTCTTCAGGAGCTATGCTGTTTGAAGAGTGTTTATTTTCTAGATTAACTTTCTTTGCATTTGCTTCATTTTTCTTGTTAACAGTACCATTTAATACAGCTTGCAGTTTCGGTAAAGTGAGCACTAAATGACCAGAAGTTTGAGAACGTTTTGCTGATGCAGCATCTGGACTTATTTCTTCAACGAGGGTCAGTTGGAATACTTTTTCTTTTATAATTACACGAACGTATGTTGGTTGAATGTCGATATCAATCAGTGAAGTATCTAACAGAAAGAAGAGAAAAGTCATTATTAATGCAGCTGATTGGAAATCTTCTTGGCATAAACCAATCATTCGTAAGTTTGTTGACAAAACAGAGTTTATCGCAGATTACTCTTTCCACTTCACCGGTACTGCGGTAGGACACTCGCATTCTGCATGATAATGACGCATGCAAATTTTTGTTAAATTTTCAGAAATAATAGAAGCTGGGCAATATTATGACCAAATTTCAAGTAAAATTGAGCAGTAATTCGAAATGCATTATGGTATGGTACATAGTATCCCTCGGGCTATTAGACCCTCTAAAAGCCCGGGGGCTTATAGGGTTAACGTCAGTTCGTAGTCTACAATTTGTAACGTAAGTTCGTCCATTACGATATTTGACGTCAGTTTATAGATTTTTAACGTCACTTCATTCATACATTACGAATTGTAGCGCCAACTCCCAAGTTACGATATGTAGTGTTATACGTTACGATATTTGACGTCATATCGTGAATTACAATTTTTAATGTCAGTTTACAAATTACGACTAGTGATGTCATTTCATATGATTAATGAGGTCAGTTCAGGCATTACGATATTTGACGTCAGTTCTTAAATTACGATTTTTATCGACAGTTCATTAGTGACGTACAATTTTTAATATCAGTGACGTCATTTCGTACAAAATATTTGTGACATCATTTCATATAATATCATTTGTAAGGTTCTGTTGTTTAATTCCGTATCTCATTGGACAAATAAACGTTCAAAGTCCGCAGTAAATTCAACGTTGTTGTAGCGTCTTTACTGCGGACTTTGAACAAGTTTTTACCCATTAATAAAAAATACCGAACTGAGAAAGTTCAAAGGATGAAGAATAAAAATAATCCAGTCGGGAAAAACTTGTTCAAAGTCAGCAAAATAACGTTAGAACAACGCCCAAAGAACGTTGTTCTAACGATATTGTGCTGATTTTGAATAGGTTATTGCCGGCTGGTAAACTTATGCATTATTTACAGTCCTTCTTCTTTTCAACGAGCCCAATGGGCAAAAACCTGTTCAAAGTCAGCAGTAAAAGCGTCGAATACGATGTTCTAGCGTTTCTACTGCGATACTTTGAAAAGGTTTTTGCTCACTGGACGACACCAATAATTTCAAAAATATACAATTCATACTTAACGCGTGGTGATATGTTTCGTCTGCGTAAAGGAGTACCATCTTGCAAATGATTGGTTTTCTCCATAGAAGAAACCAATGAATTGCAAGACCGTTGACATAATACGCTCCTCCACCTTCATACTAACCCTTAAAGACTTACCCATGTACTTATAACAAGATATATCAAGAACATATATACCATTATCTTCATCATCGTTCAGCATAAAATTCAACTGAGCTTGATTGATGTTCAATGGACGACCTTCATTATTAAAGTAGCGTATTTCACGCTTTGGTGGTTGAGGGTCAGGATATTTTGATTTCACGTTTTCTTTTTCTTTGCGTTTCTCTTCCATGTAACGATGCGTCTCAATACGACTCTCTGGTGTATAAGCAGTAGGTTTTGACCAGAACTCATCTTCATCATCTTTAGGCTATGTAAGAAAAATTTATAATTTTTCAGGAGCAAAAATGCCCTACCCTGTGGTTTGTTATCGTCAGTTAAAATGACTGAAATTACACAAGTCTGCCACAATTATTACAAACGTTTTTGTGGTAAAAAAGAATTGGTAGTCGTTGCAGATGACTACGCCCATTTTTGACCAATGTAGTCGGAAAAAACACATATTTTTACAATCAATATCTTGTTATTAATAATGTCTTCATTCGTTTATCATCATTTCCGCTAAATTTGGGTGAAATAACACATCAAACACGTGAAAATACAATTTTCTATTTTTTCTTTCAAGGAATTATGTTGTTCTTAAGACAATAGAAGGACAATAGCCTATTGTTTACCAATTTTTGAACATTCTTGAATTAGCTTTGATGAGAAAATTATCTGTTCCAATTTTTATTTAGAAATTAAAAGTAGTTCAGAAGTTAAGAGGGTAGGGCAGATAAAATATGCTACCCAAAGGACCCACGATAAAATAGGGTTAAATTTATTACATTTGGTGACAACGTTTAGTACCTTTTGCGATTTAATTTACATTTTGCGACAGGTATTGCATCTTGCGACAACATTTAGTACCTTTTGCGACACTAATTACATTTTGCGACAGGTATTGCATCTTGCGACAAAATTTAGTACCTTTTGCGACATGATATACGTTTTGCGACATTTATTACATTTTGCGACAGTACAGAGGCTATCCACTAGGGTTGAAAACAGCTCCATCCTCAGATCGGATGCTCAGTTGAAGAAAGTAAGAAATTATATTGAAAACCTATTTATAATATTCACTAAAATTACTCACAAATACATCTAACTCCGCGTGCAATGACATCTTACGGGGTTGAATGCTCTTTTCGAGATTTTAATATTTGAAATAAAACTTTAACAAGGCACCAGTGAGCAAAACTTGTTCAATGTTTACAACTTTGTTCTAGAATCTTTACAGCGGACTTTTTACATAATTCGTTAGTCTTTTACGCTGTGTATTTCATTTATTTTGATACATATTATTTGTTTTAATGTGAACGTCTACCGACCACAGACCCATATATGCCATTCATGACAATACACTGTCCCCATATGGTAACTTACGTGACCGTATTTGGCATTCATACACTGGGACTATCTGCGATATAATACAATCATACTAGATGGTAAAATTCCCAGTCACAAACCTGTTCAAATTCAGCAGTTAAGACACAAACCTGTTCAAATTTTGCAGTAAAGACACAAACATGTTCAAAGTTAGCAGTAAAGACACAAACCTGTTCAAAGTTAGCAATAAAGACGCAAACCTGTTCAAAGTTAGCAATAAAGACGCAAACCTGTTCCAAGTTAGCAGTAAAGACGCAAACCTGTTCAAAGTCAGCAGAGATCGG
>JAULBZ010000706.1:0-27579 GCA_032360805.1 Neoturris breviconis
TAACTCGGGTTATGACGTCATATTCGTAACTCGGGCCCGTAACTCGGTTTTCTTAACTCGGGATTTCCGAACCTCAAACATTAGGTCAGCACTATTATACCTTTTTGACAAGTTGTGATTACCCAACAGTTTTCATGCCTACGTCTCCCTTATAGGGTATTCTGTCGTATATATATATTAGTCTACCTTATAGGGTATTCTGTCATATATATATATTCGTCTACTTTATAGGGTATTCTGTCATATATATATTAGTCTACTTTATAGAGTATTCTATCATATATATTAGTCTACCGTATAGGGTATTCTGTCATATATATATATTACTTTTTTACGTCTAAAATTTCAAAATAAGGTTTAGTTCACTCCTGCACAGTTGTTGTTAATTCAGAACACTGTATTAATTGTGTTGTCATAATTTCTATTTTTTCAGGTCCAGATCTTTGCTCTGGTAAAGGCGTTGATTTCTCAAAGAATATTACTCATCCAGTTGAATCGAATCAATTTATTGAATGCGAAAACGGCCGTCTTGTTACATGTCATGCATGTCCAAAAGATATGGTATTTTTTGTTAATAGATGTATTTATCCTCATCCTATTTAATAAATGTGATCATTCCTCGCGCATCATGGTCACGCTTCCATAACCCTGCTAGTATTGGACCTTTTGTGACATTGAGGGGAGTGGGGGCGGATTCCCCTGCCTCAGTAACTTATGAGCAAATAATGAAATAACAATGAAACCTTTACCATCACAAATAGAATAAAATGGAACAAAAACGTTCTGCTGACATCAGTATTACACAAACAGCAATGACTTATTTTTCACAAAAAATGATGTCTTCTTAGAATAATTGCAAAAAAAGGTTTCTAGAACAGCTGTTTAACTCTGTTTTTTTGTCTGAATAGTGTAGATTTTATATTCACTTAGCTTTTAGAGTTTTAACAAAAGTGCCGGAATAGGCCAAAATAATCATCCGAGAATCCGAAAAAATCCGATTTCTAAAATATCGAGAAAACGAATTAGTCTTAGCAGAATTGTTTGTATTAGGATTTAAAAGAAGCCACCAATAACAAAAGTTATGACAAAATAATGATATGTACGATTTATATAATAATGTACTGATAGGTTTAACTAACTTGCCCACGGTGTATATGTTAAGAAATTGTAAATACATGTTCAATCGTAAAATATTGCTCGTTTTATTTTCATATATTTTTTTCGACTAAACATTGAATAATTAAATTTCTGCATAGCAAGATAGATCTTAGTTTCGAAGTAAAAAAATCCATTCTTCTGAGCATCGTAAGGTGCAAATATATGCTATACAAGATTAGTACTTCGTATTCATTTGGGAAAATGAAAATATCTAAAAATAGAGTTTTTCGCACTTAATTGAATTTCTCTCCGCTACCATACCGATAATCATACTTGAAACAAAGAAGTGTTTATAGTAATAAAGGCCGGCGTGTACAAATATTGCGCAGCTCGTCCAGATCGGATATCAAAAAGGATTAACCAAATTTTGACAGGACTGCGAAAACGTAGTGGAAGTTTTTGAAGTTCGGACCTAACCTACATCGTGGTCATAATTTATGAGACATCTTACCAATTTTAAAGATTAATACACCACACGTAAAATTTAAATGCGGAAAACGAGCAGACTTTATCTCAAAAGTAGACTTTATCTCGATAAATTCTGTTTTTTTCCAGCTTCCTAGTACCCAGGCTCTTAGAGCCAATTTCTTGCCGTTCGTTTTGCTAATCAAAATTTTAGGCTTTTTGCCTAAGATGAAATTCAAAATTCTTGCACAAATTTCACTCTTTCTCAAATATATATAACCATGATAGTAACTTGTACCACTCAAAAGTTGTATTTAATCTTGGTACTGGTTTGCAGCTGAAGATAAAAAAACATTTTCTTTTTCGCTAGCTATATTCATAAGGCGAACATATTATAATATTCTTGTGTGTTGTCTAAACTTATAAAATTGGTCATAGAAATAAAATGATTTGGAGCGGTAATTACTAATTTCAATTGGAATGTTGAAAGAATATAATTATAACTTACATCACGAAATGGCTACAATCTTGCTTAAAAGTTATGAGGCAACTTGCGAATTTTGACAAGCAATATATACACCACAATGACTACGAGATGTCCCTATAGATTTATCTCAGTGATTTATCAAGTAGATTTAGAACTTAGAATCTTAGGACTTTTTGCAAACTCAACAAATGTTGATGTTCCTAACAGCCCAGTATCCAGACTCGTAGAACAAATTCGAATTTTCATACCGTTCGTCTTGTTAATCAAAGTTATCTTTAGCCTAATTTGAAATGAGTTGAAAAGAACTTGGCTGCGGTTAGCAATACATCTAGGACATTTTGACTCCCGATCTAACGAACTTCCAAGAGAGATAGGAAGTAATTTCCGCTGAAGCTATTGTGAGATTTAATGTTCAAAGTAAAAACGTAGTTTACGAATAGAAAGCATGTTGGAAAGCAAGAAAGCATATGTTGATACACGCAGAAATTACCACGCTGGCTATCTATTGTTCTATTATCTCTACTAACTAAGGTATTATTAATAGGTTTTTCAATGTTAATACATTTCTAGTAAGTTATTCAAAGTAAGCGATAACTTGAGCTTCCATATTATACTGTAGATATATATATTAATTCCTAGTCGAATAAATAAGAGTATCTCAAATTTTTTTGAAAATATATGTGAATGTTCCATATAAAAGGAGAATAGTGTGGCCTGTGTATTATTGTTAGTTATGAACAATTAATTCAGATCAAAAAGGATAAAATGTGTGATGTAGTTTACAGAACGCCGAATATAAAAATTATATATATGGCTTGAATGATGCACCAGAAGATATAGTCTAAATAGATGCTTTTTCTGATTAAACATCGCTTCCAAATTAGCGCCATCCCCTGAGATTATAAGTGAAGCACTACTTACAAATAACAGCCACCATACATCAAACATGCATCATTTTTTATGCAAGTTTTTAAATGATTGCAGTGACCTACAACTATCGCAAGCGAACCAATTCAAATCTTTTGCGATCATAAACTTTTACGAGATGGGCATGAAAAAGAAAATAGAATTCTAAAACGTCAAGTTACTAAGAAATAATTGTTTTAACCCTATTAACACTGGGCCTTTTGGGGGCTCCTCAGTACTAGAAGTGGGGGATTGTTTCACACCCTCTCTTTAACATTTGATGGAACCATGCTGTAATGTTGAAACTTTCCAGAATGTTAGGTCAACACGCAATAAACACTTTGACACAATTATACTAATTGTGATGACGTCATCAAGTCAAAATAGGTGATGAAGAAACGAAATGTTTAGGTAGAAATATTAACTATCCCTAGTTATTAAAAAAATTATTTTCAAAATGATCCTAGATAAATTTTAGGAAAAGTCCTAAAAGTTCTAGCCATATAAGCCATTAATTCAAAAGTTGTGTAAAAAAGCATAGAACAGACAGACCCCCCCTCCCCTTCCTCCAGTAGGACTAGGGTTAACCCTATTTACCCCAATAAATTTTTCCAAATAACTTCTCCAAACGGACCCAGAACCACTTTTGGCCTTCAGGACCGGAAATTTTCAAGTAGTTTTTTGATTAAATTCGGTATTATTTTGGTCTACGAGGCATTACAAAGGCTTTTTATTATGTAATAGTTCATAAAACATTCATAATTAACAAATATAACGATATAATTAATTGTTCTAGCTAAATTTCCATTTTCGCCTTTTAAGTGAGGTTTTCACGGGTACTGCGGTTGGATACTCACATTCTGCATGAAATGATGACGTATGCAAATGTTATTACATTTTCGGATAGTAGAGAGCCTGGAGTGTATTGTGACCAAGTTTCAAGTAAAACGGAGCAGTAATTCAAAAGTTATTGGGTGTGGTACATTGTACCCCCCTCCCCCCGGGTTATTAGACCCCCCAAAAGCCCGGGTCTTATAGGGTTAAGATAACAATATAATATTTTCTTCTAAATGTCACCTTCATCAACAAAATCGTGGAAGGCAATCGAATTTTGAAATTTTTGAATTTGTTTGCCAACATAAACTTTCGCGTAGTTTTGAAGTATATCGCTTCATATACTTTTGCAAAAATGCCGAAAAATCGCAAAATTCACAAAAGTTTCTGCTCGCGAGAGTTCCTGCTCTTAAAGCAATATTTTCCGTGTTTTTGCTAAAATTAATGACTTTGCGAACAATTCATTCTAATCAAAATGGTTTGAATTAATACACCAGAGAAAATTCTAAATTAGCGCCTTCTCAAAAAATTAAATTAAAGGGAAGCGCCCGTTTCAAATACCACCATCAAACATGCAGCGCTTTTGTGTACAAAAATTATATAGGGGATGACAGCATATGGCCACATACAACCTCAAATACATGTAAATTATAAACCGTATTAACCCAGATACTGGTTATTGAATCAAAGTCGGATGTGAGTAAAAAAAACCTTGGAACAACCGCTAGGGCATTTATTCTGCAATATGGTAGTTAATTATCTATGTGCTAAACCAAATTAATGGTTTTTAGCTTCTGAAATTTGAAATAAGCATCCACTGATAAAAAGTGCTTCTCCACAGATTGAACACCTAAACCTGCTCAACCATTTTGATGAGATGAAGTTTTTCATATTCAAAAACAAAGTGTCTAAATGTCCAGCAGTATTTTGTAGCTGGTATTTTATTTACCAAACAGTAAGGGCTAGGCCAAGCAGTCAAATAGACAAGCTGTCGGATGTTTGTCATTGATAAAACATAAAAAAAAAACTCATGGATAGCTGTAGAGACATATATTTAGTAGAAAACATCTCAGATTTCTTTTTTGAAACATCGACCTTTATTACAGCACTAAATAACAGCTAGAACTCTTAAACTTTATACTGTCGGACTGTAGGTGTTTGAGTCAAGCAAGCTCTAATCAAGTGCACTGCATAATCTATAACATGCAGTTGTTAGTAAGTAGTATCATATACAGATAAAGTACATGAAAATCGTATTATTTTACCTTTCATTCGGACAGTCAGACCATTATCCTTGTCTTACCCTTTTATTGATAAGTCCATATCATTTCGCATTTTTGGACGAAAATGGCGTATGTTTTGTTTCCTCGATTTGTCTCGAAAATACGAAAATCGGAAAGTACTTGTGAATTAATTGATATGGGCGCCAGAAAAATGACACCCTTAAACACTACTAATCTATCAAGTGGTTTGTATGTGGAGCAATGTGCTTTCTCAACAATTAGTTAGTATCACATATGCAAACAACCGCGGGATATTTATGACTGCGGGAAATCACAAAGGTGTCTGAACTCCGCCGCCGCAAACGTCCGTTTCAAAAAATGCTACGGAGGCGGGATTTAAAAAATGAATAATTGACGAGAATTTTTGACGAATATAATTATTTTTTGCACATACGTTACTTGATAGGTTTTATTCCGGTTTTTAAAAAGAGATCACACTTTCCATAATAAACAAGTGAGAATTATGATAAGAAAGTATTATATTTTCATCCTTTTAAAGAAGCACTCATTTAAAAAATATATTATGCATAAAGAAAGAATATTTTTGAGTTTTTAAAGAGTACATGCAAATCAAAAGAGAAAAAATATACCACAGTGCTTCTTTTCAATGGAATAGACTTATTTTCAAAATATGTCTAACGATGGTCAAAACGGAAATGGAACAGTTGATTTGATTGTGAACGGGTATGAAATTTGTTTTGAACGTTTGTTTAGATTGATAGCTATAAACCATTTGATGGATTTAAACAGGCCATAGCAGTTGATTGTTGATATACCGCCAGGCTTGGATACAGAATTTTTTAGGAGTTAGTCGTAAATTTAATAGCCCCTCAAGTGGGACCGAAGCAAAGCCCCGAAAATTTTCGCAATTTAGGGTCATAAGAAGGTCTAAAACCTTAGATTGACCAAAATGTTAACTTATACTACTTCATATGAACTTTAACATAGGTCTGGAAATGGATAGTTTTTACTGTCAAACTAGTGTCCAGATCTCTCATCCACGACTTGCCCTCAGGCCTTTATTATAAAGATTAAATTTTAAGTAAACCCAGTGGGCAAAATCTGTTCACATCAAGATTCTATAAACAATGAAAACGTTGTTCCAGTGTCTTTACCGCAAACTTGTAATGATGATACGGGTTGTATCTCATTCATCATCCATAATCTACTGGACTTCATTATGTAAACATCAACATTACTCTTATGTGCCTAACTTTAACGGGGTCGCAATAAGAGGGCTGGGTGGGTTACGTTTGTTTTGAGGGGAGGGGAGCAGGGGTTATAACGGGTCCAAAAGTGTTTGCCTTGAATAGTTATGCACAAAAATATGATCTATTTAAAAAGATGGCATAAATTCATTTTTCTATGAGAAAAATTGTTTTGAAATCAAAATGTGGCCTTAACAAATCCCAAAACAGTTTTCCGCATTTGAAATCTACTTGTAGTGTGTATTACAACCTCGATCCCAGCGCTTCTTCTCTTTTTAACTCCCGTTCTCACAAATTTAGACGTCAAGAGAGAAGAAGCCCTGGGATCGAGGTTGGTATGTATTACTCATCAAAATTCATGAAATGTATCATTATTTATGCGCTTACTTGTCTGAGAAAACAGTTTTTTGCGATTTTCGGTAAAAATAAGAATTTATTTTCGTCGATTTTTAGGATGATTTTAGGATGACTTTGGAAATTCAAACAAGCCCTCACATATTTGAGACAAGATAAAATTCGAGCATAAATTCCGAATTTTCACTTCGATAAAAATTTTCGGTAGGAAACCAAAAGACATAAAATTCGAAGATGTTCCAAGAGTCTGGGTACTAGGCTGCTAGGAACAACAGAATTTGTCGAGTTTGCAAAAAAACCTAAGATCCTAAGCCCTTAAGTCTATTAGATAAAAAGACTTGGCCTGGTCGTTTTCCACATTTGAAATCTACCTATACTATCTATTTGAAATCTGGTGTATATTACTCAGCAAAATTCATGAAATGTCTCATTATTTATGCGTTTGCTTGTCTGAGAAATCAGTTTTTGGCGATTTCCGGTAAAAAATTTCGTCGATTTTTACATTTATGGTGAGCTTGTTTTACCACATCGAGACATTTTTAGACTCGGAAATTTTCTGAGTATGTTCAGTGTGTGTCACTTTTGACTTTTGACATAAAATGTACCTTTAACGTATCAAAAGTTATGCAGGAGAAAAAGCCTAGTCTTAATACGGTTAATAGGGAACATTGATCTCCTAAAATACAGTTTAGATAGCAGCACTGGTAAATTCCTTGACTTAATGTCATCAAATTTTCTCCTACCACTTTTCTTGAGACCCACAAAGATCATTTCAAGATCCAAATACTTATAGATAATATGCTTTACCAATATTGTGAGTGATGGTGTGACTGCTGACAATTTATCAATTTCTATTTCCAACCATCTGCTTTTTCGCTCTCATCAGCTATAGCATCCTAAAAAGACTACTCATAATGGCTTTCATAGAGCTTACTGATCATTTGATGACAATAAGTTTGGCATGGAATTATTTAAACCAGACTGGAAAAAAGTTGATGAAAATTGGTACGTGGCCAAATTTCTGGCGCTGATTCCAAATCTGGTACCAATTTTTCAAAATTCTGACGAAAAATATTGGCCAAAAACTAAAAGTGCATCGTTTTGGATTAAAATTGGTACGTGACCCAATTTGATTGCGCTGATTCCAAATCTGATATCAATGTTTTGATATTCGGACCGAAATATTTCTTCCACATTCTGACCAAAAGTTAAAAGTGTTTTTGATGAAAATTGGTGTGGGACCAAATTTGATGGTGCTGATTCCAATCCTTTGTCTTTCCTCTACTGGGGCTCTCTCCTTTGACGGTTGCTTGTGCCTGTGGCCCTTGTCTGTTGCCTTTCCTTTGCCCACTTGCCTCTGCCAGGGATCATTTCTTTGCCTGTGGTTCTTGTCTGGTGCCTTGGCTTTGTTGCCTTGCTCCCCTTCTTGTCTTTGCCGGTGTTTGCCTATCCTAGACTTTTGCCCTCTAAATTCATATGCCAATTCCTCATTTTGTTCTTGGTCAGTTGCCTGTGTTCCTCTGCCAGCTGGCCTGCCTTAAATGAAACGCTTCGCAATCCTTAAATATTGATTTCCATATCTAACAACAGGTATTCCTTATGAGTTATGAATATTTATTCCATCAATGTTGACAGCCGCTACACCAGCCGCTACACCAGTTGGTGCTACTAGTAATACTTTTGGTTGATCTAAAGTTACAGATCGATACAAAAAGGTTTTGTCAATGCATGATATATTGTTTTTACCAGATGTAATTTACCTGTCCCAGCACCTCCTGTTAAACAAAATATGTAATGGTTTGATCTCGATTTTTGTGACTGCCGATAAATTCTTTACAAATCGTTTTGCCCAATTATATATCATCTCAGATTATTCTCTCTGTTTCTTATTTAAAAATCTTAATGTTCCCATTTAACTCATCGTCAGATATAACGGTGGATGCAGTAGCAGGAATAACACACGTATCATTGAGTATTACAGCATCATCAGCTGGATCATCTAATACTAAATCAGTATCTAGTAATTCTTCAACTTGATCATTTTCTTATTTTGAGTAAGAGTCTTGATTGCGCAAATTTAACAACGTAGATTCAACTAAATCTTCGTATTGACAATATCAATAACACCTTGTAACTTCTCAGAATAAGACCCTGTATTATTTGATTTTAAATCTTGTTCTCTACGAAAGGGGTAAAACATAAAAAGCAAATGGTGTGCATACTTCTGAGGGTATTTGTGACTATTTGGTACATAATATCGCAAAACAGCTTTCACCTTGCGACACTTCAATTTTTCCTTGGAATTTATTAGAAAAAATTAATTCTTGTAATACAGTTGGTTGACTGTCATTTACAGAGTCATTTGAAGTTTTTGGCAATAGATAGTAATGAACTACAAATTCATCATGACAAAAACTATCTAAGATATTGAATTTCCCACTTGAAAATGTACGATTTGGTCTGTCCAAATATCGATCAATCATGTTTCGTTTAAAAACATCAACACTATCTTCAGGTAGTTCATCAATTTCTTCTTTACTGCGACAAATTCTAAAGCCATTTTCAGGTAAATTACTGTTCGCAAAAATTACACCAGAGAATGTTTTTCTAAGCCATAGTTCCTTCCGGCAATAAGATATATACAGCTTCTTGAACTGAGCATTCCCTTTTTTTAGCATAAGCTCTAGCAATAGATCTCATCTGCTCTATTAGTTTTATCTACCTCTTTCGCTGCTTGTTTCATAGCCTCAGATGTTTAATCTTCAGATTCCGAAAAATAAGCGCACATATATGTTACAGCTTTGTAATGATTGAACACAGGTTGTATGTATATCAAACCTTCATCAAAATAATTATTGACAAAACGCGAATTTTGAGGGCGTTTCAGTTGAAATGGAAATTACAATGTAGTACTCATCCTCGGAGTTTAAATTTGTATCAATATATTCCTTAACCTTGCTAAGCAATAAATTACGCTGCTCAATGATTTTGTTTTCTGTGCTACTGGCATATCTTTCGATAAAGGAACTGCAATAATGGTTCGAGTAGTAACGTAACAACCAAAATGATACCTGCAACTTTAGTTTTTATATTTTCGGCATGACTTTGAATGACATACTCATCAATGTTATCTTTAGACAAGGTGGGTGCATTTAAAACCCATAAAAATGAACGAATATGGAGGCTACCTTGGACTTGAAATTCAACACGAATAGCATAATATGTGACCTTTCCAAGAGGGCCATTGGCAACTATTTCCTTGAAAAATACTCTGTACTGAAAATGCCTTGCTAGTAACACTGGATTAAGATTTAAGTATGGGCAACGTTCAAAGTGACTCATTTTATTAATATCTTCTTCAGTTAAAGTTTCTTCCTTAGGTAAGTTTAAAATTTATAGAAATAAGTTCATTCCATCATAAATCGGCACAGCTTGACCGAGTTGTTTCACCATAGCCGAAACTTTGAAGAGAAACTTTTTCCAATAAGCAGGGGCAGAGAATTCTTAAACTTAAAGCCTTCATCTTTAGCAATAAACGATTTTACGGTATCCGAGAAATTGCTCGAAAGCATACCTGCTGTTAGTTGGTTTATACAAATTTTTTTCATAGCTATATTTATTTTACTATTGAGGTTAAGTTGTAACATAACAGAGAGTGCATAAAAAATGTAGTCAGAGTCTGAAGCAAATTTTTGTTTGTAATTGAGTAAACGCTGATTAAAATATTTTACAGGGCAAAGTTTAATATTTCGTTTAACTCTCTAGCCGAACCTGCCAGTAGGAGCCAGAAAAGAATGAGCTAATTCTTCACATTTTTTATCTAATAATATTGACATAGGTTGCCTGGCTTCACCTAGTGCTATTATTAAATCATCCACTTGTGGTATATTTGAAGAAGAATGGTTTCTGTTGCACCAAGTCTATCATTGTTTAACGGATCGATTACATCTTCTGACTTCTTTAACTTCTTATGACAATTAAGGCAAACATAAAGTTTCCCATCAGGACTCATGACTTAACGATTAAAATTAATCTGGTCTGTTTCATAATTTTCAATCTTGAAAAGTGTTACAGATCTGAAACAAAGACACCGATTAAAAACAACACAAACATAATATGGACCTTCTTTGATTATCTAAGTGAATTTAGAGATCCTTTCTTCATAGCTTTTAACTTTTAACTTTAACATTTTTATTTTATCGTTTTTAGGAGTTCCAAACAATTCTGCACGCTTCTTGTATTTTTGCTTTTTTATTTCATCATGTTGAGAAGCACCAGATATTTTATTACGATAACTTTGACTTTGAATTTTTAATAGAATCCAGAAATTGCAGTGGAACTAGCCTTTGTTGTTACTCTAACATATGGCATTTCGTGAAAGTTGGCAAATTGTTTTTATTATTCAGTTTTGATGTAATGCTGCACGTCAATTAAATATTTGAACGATAGAATAACTGAGCTACCAGTACTTACAAAGGCACCAATTTCATCTTGACTGTGGGAGTCAAACAAGAAAATACAGTTTTTAGAGCAGTCAATGCAAAATTGAAACCAGCAATGGTGAATATAAATTCATTACCAATATCACAGGTCATTTTGTGATTTTCAAAAAGGTCACTTTGCCCTAAATATCCAAAGTATTTAACCCTATTCCTACTAAGGGGTTGTTTCAACTCCCTCTACTATACTTTTTTTACATAACTTTTAAATGAATGGCTTTCATATAATTTATCTAGGATTATTTTGAATTTTTTTTTATATTTTTCTTATTTCTGCTTGAAAAACGTTCTGACCAATTATGGGGATTAAAAATCTTTCAACTAAAAACATTTTTTTAGCACCTGTTTTGACTTGATGACGTCATCCTAATTTTACGACGTAATCAAAAAATTAATTATGCCAAAATGTTGATTATGTGTCACAATGGAGCCCTTCTGTATAGTTGTATCCGGTTTGGCATCTCGATGCCATTAGAATATATATTGCTACGACAAAGTATTTGTTTAATTTGTATCCTCTATTCTGGTAGCTATGACTAGTATTGTTAGTTCTAACTGATTGTCTTTTCTTCAACCTTTAACTATATCTCTAAACCTGTTCGTAACTAACCTACAAGCATACGTTTACATTACGAATAATGCACGCCAGAGATTTATCGAGTAAACTTAAGTAGATTAGGAGTTATTGCAAATTCGATAAATTCTATGTGTCCTAGCAGCATAGTACCTAGGCTCCTGGAAAAAATTCAAATTTTGGCGCAGTGCGTCTTGCTGATCAAAAATTAAGGCTTCTTCTTCCGAATAGCACTTTTTCGCTCAATTAGTTATAATTTTGTTCTCTATAGCCTTGTGGACGAGGGTTACACGGCATTGTGGCATCAAATATCAATGACATCTTGCTTCACCATTCGTCTGTTACCGTCAGTGTGTTTGGAGATCTCAATGTCCAACACAAACATTGGCTGGTTTACTTCAACAAAACGGATGTTAATGGTGTACATTGACATAACCTCTCGATTGCGTATGATCTCATACAGCAGATCTCTTTTTTGAATATCATGCGTCCAAATGTACGGTCTTAATTTCTGCATGGATTGCCAATGGAATGGATATTTTCATACCCCACAAATAATTCCAACAAAAACCTCACTCGATTTTCTCTTGCTTGTGCTGCAGCTTTTGCACAAAAATCATTATTGAAAAAATTATTTTTGCTGCACAGGAACCCATCCCATATCATTAAATCTCACGTAAGAACTGCAAGTGGCAGATGCAAGTACGATCTAAATAATGACAAAGATCAATATGCAAAAAAATGTTCAATTGCGTATAGAGGCCGAAAACTCAGGTTCTCGTGAGTTCTAGTGAATCACAAATCGTGTGATGAATCGAGCAAAATCATCCGTACTTACTCTTGTAAAATGGTCCTAAAATTAACTCCTCCTCAGTAGACAAGACAAAAAATTTTCCGTAAACTTTACTTTAAATAATAATGGTCACTCACTATCAGAATTTTCACTGCAAACAGCTACTAACCACATGAACTTGCTTCCATTGTTTCTAAACAATTTAATAAATGCATTAAAGAATCTTGATTCCCTAATTCTTTCCATATCGTCCTATCAGTCTACTTATCATTATCAATAGAATCTTTGAATTGGTCTTAGCTCTAACCCAGCTTCATATCGTCCTGTCAGTTGACTTCTCATTATCAATAGAATCTTTGAATTTGTCCTCAACAAATATCTTGTACTTCATTGAAAGTCAAAATCCTTGCCTGACTTCAAACACGGCTTCCGCCCTTGTGGCTCTTATTGCTCAACAACTGACATTCTAACAGTTATCACTGACAGAATAAGTAGAACATTTGATTGTTCGTTAGAAACACGAGCAATTGC
This sequence comes from Neoturris breviconis, assembly GCA_032360805.1. Lineage (NCBI taxonomy): Eukaryota > Metazoa > Cnidaria > Hydrozoa > Anthoathecata > Pandeidae > Neoturris > Neoturris breviconis. Next base: position 13,033 of record JAULBZ010000706.1, read on the forward strand.
TCTTGATATTTTCAAAACCTTTGATAAAATCTGGCAAAGGTCTCAAATAAAAACCTACTTCTTACTGTATTTCTGGCAAACCGCTTTCTGTTATGTCTATGAAATCATTCCTTTTTGACCGCAAAATTGTTGTCTTAGATTGGCAATCTTCAGACTCCTATGTGTTGGACGTTGGAGTTCCTCAGGGCTCTGTGCTTGAGCAAAATTTGTTTCTTATATTCATGAATGATCTTCCTGATGATATCCGTACTTCCCTAATTGACATCTTTTAAGACGACTCCGCTATTTATACATTTACATCCTCAATTAAAAACATTGATCTTACAACAAGCAATATTACTTCTGATCTTTTAGCTGAACAAGGTAAGAAGTAACTTGTTTCATTTTACGTAGATAAAGCCAAACTAGGTTGCTTCATGGACTGGTTGCTTTCATTATCATAAATTACCCTTCTCCCCCCCACCCAAGAATAATCTATTCAACGTAAAAGAGTTTACTTAAATTAAAGATTACTTCTGACTTGTTCGTTCACTTTATCGTTCGCGCAAATATCTGTCTCCAAGTTCATTTTTCTATCTCTACAAAAGACAAATTCATCCAACTATGGAATATTGTTGTCACATCTGCAGAGGTGCTTCCCAGCAATCCGTATCATCTCTTGACTGTGTCCAACGTCGTCTTAAAGAAATAGTGGGTGACCTCTTTTCTATCTCTCTTTTTTTCCATATGCCGTAATATCTCTACTTTGATGGTAAATGCTCTCCCAAACTACACTCTCTTGTTCCTCCTCTTCGTTCTTTCACTCAAACTACTCGCTATTCCAACTTATGTTCCAATTATCTGTTCTATCCCGACATTCCTAATATTGCTGTAAATTTCATGAAAATAGCTTCTTTCCTCGTTCCGAAAGGCTATGAAACTCTTTGCCCATGATTCGTTTACTTCTTCATCTAATGTGGCGATATTTAAACGCAATGTAAATAAATCTCTAATCTCAATGAAATTATAAATAGGATATTTTTAATAAATCAAATTAGCTAAAGTTTTTACTTTTATACTTATTCGATATATTTACATACCAAATCTCTATTTCTATCCAGTGAGCTTGTGACCTTGTTTCGGGTGACAACAAATAAATAAATAAAAATAAAATATCTCGGCCTCTCTGTATGAGATTATTTAGACCAAAATACTAATTATTGATAATTAGCAAAGTTTTGAAATTGACCATGCTTTCGAAAAAATAGAAATCTTTATTTTTTAAACGCATGCGTTCAAAATTCAAATTTGAACAGCAATAAATTTTACAGATTAAGCTTCCAATGAATATATGGTAGACGTAATCTTCCATTTTTCTTTTGTTTCTTTCAAAGTGTTTCACAGACTTCATATCATGAATACGCGCTACTGGACGACATATATGGCGTATAATCAACAGATTATATACAGAGTAAGGAATAACAAATAAATGTTTTTAGAGTTTCTATTCATATGTTTATTTTTTATTAGTAGCTTTTATAAAAACCTTGATCAAAAGGGTACTTAGTTCGTGACAACAAATTTTGTTTGTAAAATTTTAAAATAAACATATATATTGCACAATACACAAAATAAACCTACTATAGGAACGATCAAATAATATACACTGAAACCTCATTCGGATTAGGTGTAAAAGATTAAAATATCGTAAAATCAAGGATCCTATCCTAGCATTCCATATGACTTCATAAGGCGTACATTTTAGAACGTAGATATGATGTCATATAGCGTCATAGAGAGTCGATTCAAGGAAATACAGTAAATCAAAAACCCCTCTGACAACCGATGATGCTAAGGGACCATCTCTCAATGGAAGAAAAACATTTACAAACAGAAATAACTTTTCTATACTACAATCAACATTCTCCTATATAATTATGGTTACACATAAGATTACTCACATGAGCCCACGTGACATCACTCCACAAGTCATCAGCTGCTAAACAACTGATACTCGTCTATCAAATACGCATTCCTATTGAAAGCGCTAAACATTAAAGATATCACATAACGACATCATAGTAACATTCTATTCTATGTCCGAATCACTACAACTAAACTCATCATCAACAACAACATCTGTATCCAATATTTTCGTTAGAGGATCGCGAGAGTTATTCTTGTTAACATGACCTTTTATCTAAGAGAAAATGTGCTTTTTAAAGTTTTTTGTACTTTCGTCACTCATCCAATCCATCCTTCTAGCTACACGTACTTTTTCGATTCAATTTAGAAAGATTTTCTGACTTGTATTAATTTTATGTGATTTTGTAAGCCCTCAATTTCCTGTTAGGTTAATTTCCCGCAGTTCCAGCATCTATTACCATATGTGTTTATTGTGGCTTCATTTGTTTGAAATTTACGCTGATTGTCAGTATATTTAATTGTTTAAAAAACGTGCAAGATATTCGAACTTTACTTATGCCAGATGATTATCTTTATGAACGACTACGCACAATGATAGAAAATAATAGTTATCAAAGATTGTTATCAAGCACGAGAAAAATAAAAAATAGGAAAATAATGTTTTGAGATATAAATGAGTGTCTTGGCAGTGAGCTTGCAATTCATTGTTCTTCTTTATAATATAAATTTTAAATAGCATTTATTTTGAATGTTGATAAGAATGTTTGATAGTGACAACATGAAAGACTACTGAATGCGGAACCGTTCAACTCCATATACGGACTGTGTGTTACCATATATATATTGTGTGTTACCATATATGTACTGTGTGTTACCATATATAGACTGTGTGTTAACATATATGAACTGTGTGTTACCAAATATGGACTGTGTGTTGCCATATATGGGAATACATGCCTCGTATAAGGAGTTGATCGGTTCCGTATTGAGTAGTCTTTCATGTTGGAAGTAGTAATAAATGACAGAAAAACGAAAAAGAAATCCTGTGCGCATCCATTATTCACAGTAGGTTGATAAGATAATTGATTAGTACTTATTTTTTCGTTATGTATTCTTATAGTTTTGTTTTGAGTGGTTGTTGATACATGGGAATGGGGAACGTTACTAGACTTTAGTAAGTTTCTGTTGATACATGGGAATAGAGAACGTTACTAGATTTTAGTAAGTTTTCTTTTCAAACTTTTCACAATTTTTAAACTTGTTATAATTATGTAATGACCATCCTACTAGACTGGCGAATGACCATCCTACTAGACTGGCGAAGCCAACATGTTTGAGATTCCACATCTGTCTTTGTTTACATTTTCATTTCTAGCTTTATAATTCAATGATGATATATTAGTACTCCCTCAAACATATCGGCAAGATGAATCTAAATATATTGTATTTTCCCAAGAATTTGCACTTCCGTTGGTTCTAGGTAATTTAAATTTCGGGAACGTAATTGGTTTAATTTTTTAATAAACAGCAGTTTTCAAATGTCCATTGTACATTTGAAATATTGTCTAGAAAACGACGATTTAAATTAAATTAAACTACGACAAAACCTTTGCGGTTTCCGCAAGCAACCCAAGGGGAGTTTCCCCAAACCGTTTCTCGTTCTCTTTCTCCAGCAGTCAAATAGGTGGAGAAAGAGCTCCTCAGTCTACCGGCCTAATAAAGTTCATATGAAAATTAATACTGCTGGAGATGTGATTGATTGAATTTAGAAGAAATAATGTGCTTTCTATGCTTACTATGTAATAGCCATTTTGTATGCTTACTACATGACAGCCATTATTTTGACACTGATATTCTTAGGTTCTGATTCAGGATATGACCAGTTTATGTCCCCACAAATCCAAGTCCTCAAATCGATTTTGAAACATTTGCGAAAATAGGTCATGACCTTTTTTAATTATTCATCTTAATTATGGAAAATGCTGATTTATACGGGAAAATTATACTTGTTACTGATCATACCATGCTGCATTTTATTACGATTAAAGTGGTATCTGGGTATCAAATGAGTATGTGTGTGCGTGCGTGCATGGGTGGGGGGGTTGTAATAAGTGGGCGGGAGGGTTGTAAACAGTGGGCGGAAAGGTTGTAATAAGTGGGCGGAAAGGTTGTAATAAGTGAGCGGAAGGGGTTGTAATAAGCGGAAGGTTTAGAAATACTTTCAAATTTATTAAATATTTAATCGCATGACCTAATTATGACGTCATAACTGGAACATGCGTTTTAGGTGCATGATATATCAATGATTATTGTGACAGAAAATAAGTTATAACATTTCAAATATTTGATCACATGACCTTAGTATGACATCATTATTGGAAATTTAGTAACTAATGTAAACTGCACTTCATCTATCAACGAAACATGAATTTGGAAAATAGAAAATGTCCTTATTATGACGTCACCATGCTTCATAATTTTTTTAAGGTCCGTAAATTACATTATTCTGGTCTATAAATTACCTACAATCTCTTAAATAAAAAATGAGACAAATTACGAATTTTAAGAAACACTATACACCACAAGTAAAACGTAACGAATTAAAAGGACCTCTCAACGCAACTAAGGAGGCTTTTAAAGAGGAAAAAGACAATAAATTATTAATCCATTATTAAATGTCAATAGCGTTTTACATTTTTTGCAATATTATTTACTCAAAAATTTATATATATTTTTTTTATTTACATTAAATTATGATGTCATCATCCAAAAATGCCCAAAAATTTGGTTTTTCTTATCTTGCTACACTAGAGAAAGTAGTGCGAAGCTAACAACCGTACTTTTATGTGCTCTTTAATAACATTTATCGAAATTCATAGTGGCGTTGGTCGTACCGAATAGAAAAATGTGCTAAATCAGCATTTTGCTGCCAATATTGAGCTATGACGTTATCAAATGCTGATTTGTCACATTTTTCTATTAAGCACAACCAACGACCAAATTTGACTGATGACGTCCCAATTTCTAAAAAAAAATATATATATAATTTTTTGAGAAATAATAATTGCATAAAAAATATGAAACACTGACAAAATTTAACAACAAGCTCTGTTTTTAAGAATCACAAAAATATTGTCATTATCCTCTGAAAAATCCTACTTAATTGCGTTGAGCTCTGTAATATCCAAGAGATTTATCAAAATCGACTTAAGAAAAATTCGAATTTTTGTGCTGTTTGACTTGCTAATCAGATTTTGAGGCTTTCCGTCTTACTTGAAATTCCATATTTTTGCTCGGATTTCACTTTGTCTCAAAGATTTTTGTGGGGGATTGTAGTTCTGGTCTGTAAATTACATTATTCTGGTCTTTAAAATACAATTTCTGGTCTGTAAAATACAAAACTGCAACAGAAAAATAAGGAATATGTATAATACTCTAAACAGTAAAGCACATCTTTCAATTTTTGAGACCTGCTCAAATATTAATTACTCCCACAAAGCGATTATTTTGATTCTTTTTTTAATCAAGCCACAGTTTTTTGGAGTTCAACAGTCATATGGGGTATTACATGAACGATAAACTGCCCATGGTGATATTATATTTCCTGCTATTGGTGCAACATCATACTCGGTCACTTGAGGGTTATGGTATGGTTAGGGTTATTGTATGGTGTGGTTATGGTATGGTTTTAGCATGGTTTTGGTAAGGGTATGGGTATGGGTATGGGTATGGTTACGGTTATGGCTATGGTTATGGTTATGGTTATGGTTATGGTTACGGTTATAGAATGATTATTGTATGGTTAATATAATGGCTATGGTATGATTATGGCATAGTTATGGTTGCCGTATGGTTACGGTTTAGGTATTCTTCTGGTTATGGCATGATCATGGATATGACTATGGATATGATTACGATAAGGTTATGGTACGGTTATGGTACGGTTATGGTACGGTTATGGTACGGTTATGGTACAGTTATGGTACAGTTATGGTACAGTTATGGTACAGTTATGGTACAGTTATGGTACAGTTATGGTACAGTTATGACTATGGTATGCTTATAGCATAGTTATGGTTAAAGTATGATTAGGGTCATGGTTATGATATGGTTATTGAATCTGTATGGTGTGGTTATGGTTATGGTTATGGTTATGGTATGGTATTGTTATGGATATACAACAAGTTTAAGCAAAACCTATAGTAGCTACTGGTAGAAAAAAATTGAAGTAAGACACAGCAGAAAAACAGAATGGGGAAAAGTAAGTGGATGCTTCGTTTTGTCCAACATGATATGCAGAGGGCTGTTCTGATGTATTATATTACCGCCATCGTGGATGGACTATTAATGTCTGCTGAAGAATTTTCCAGAATTTGCTAACTAAATATTATTAATAGGTTTGTACAAAGATTGATACTTCCTGATTGGCCACTTAAAAAATAATACAACTGACCTGCACATAGACAGAACATACGGAATGCAAATAAATAGAGAAGTTGTTTAAAATTATTGATTTTATATAACATGGTCCGATATTTAATTAAGTTGAAAGTTCATAATTTCGGTGAAAGTGATGTGATTTTCAAGCTGAATCGGCTTCTAGTTAATTTTCAAAAAAGACAACGAAATTTTAGGTAAAGTCTGAAAATTGCAAAGCCTTAGTACAAAATAAATTTTCAACGGTTACGGTAGTAATAAAGAGTAATTTTATCAAAATGTTTCTTTGGCGGTGTGCCGGCAATGTACTTTACTATGGCTTACTATTGCGATACGGAATTTAAGTCGTTAATTTGCAGTGCTCGTTAAAGTCTTTACCTTGACAAGAAGACAAGTATTTTTTGAGCGAAAGCAAATTAGTGTTAAAATTAATGTAAAATATTATTCAGAGATATGAGCAAGTGTGTGTTCGGTATAAATAACTAATTAATACATGGTGTCCTTATTGTTATATTTAAATTTAGAACAACTTATTTTATAAATTTTATAAACAACATAATTATAAATACACCTGTTTACAAGAGATGTTCATTAGCATGTTAATGAGCCAAAAAAACATTTTTGTAATTTTCTCCTGTTTAAGCTGGAATATGAAAAGGACAATTTTATGAAAAAAAACTTGGAAACCTTAAGGCCTTTAAACATGTCTAGCTACAAAATATTAAAATATATTCCAGAGATTGGGTTCTTAACAAATTTAAGCAATAAAACTACCAGAAAGGACAAGTTTTCAACGCAACTCGCTCTTTAAAAACCAACTTGATGTACCAACTCGTGATTTCGAACTCGCAGCTCGTAGTATAAAAGCAACTCGTGAAATTAATGTACCAACTCGTGAAATAAAACTCAACTCGTGGAATTGATATACTAACTCGTAAATTCCAACTCGCACTTTAAAAATCAACTTGTGGAATTGATGTACCAACTCGTGATTTCGAACTTGCAACTCGCGCTTTAAAATTCAACTCGTAACTTGAACGTATAACTCGTGAAATCGATGTACCAACTCCTGGATTGGATGTACCAACTCGTGGAATTAATGTACCAACTCTTGATTTCCAACTCGTAACTGGCACTTTAAAACGTTAAATTCAACTCGTAACTCATGATTTTCAACTCGTAACTCGTGATTTCTATGAAACAATTTGTGATTTCCATGAAACAATTCGAAATCACTCGTAACTCGTGGAATATCATATCTCGTTTTTTATGACGTGTCTACATCAAGATGACATCAATGAATGACCAACAATCCATCTTCAGCTTATGGATGATGTCGATTAACGTTGTAAAATTCTTTGTAGAACTTGAATAAAATAATAAGAAATAGTTAATAAACTTTGAGGCTGAAACTGTGCTAAAAGCTATAGACGGTTAGCAAATCTAAAGTTCAGACACACCGTTGCAAATATTTGATCCGATTATCATCCCTCATACGGTTTGTCTATTGCAAAAGATAATCTGATCTGTGAGACAAGTTTTAATTAATCTTATATTCTAAACGTCAAGAGAACATTTTGCATCGTTACAACAAGGTTAGTGTTTTAGTTTTAGTAATTTTAGTAATTTTAGTTTTTTTTAGACCATTGCAGAAATATTTACTTTCTAATGTTAACTCAACTGATTCTATAAAGTTCAGCCTGATTTACAGTGACACGGATTTGGATCGGATTGGACATGATTTAAGCAATTCTATTGGTTGACTTCAATCAGACCGGATAAAGTTTTCTAAATTTTTAGAGGATCCATTCTGAATGGATTTAATTTCTTAAAAGCGATCTGCGTTCCGGCTCGATTCAGAACCAACCTCGTTCCCAGGACTTCTTCTCTCTTGACGTTTAGACGTTTAAATGCAGTATCAAATAAGTGGACTAATTGAACGACTAATTGGATTGAGATAAAACTTATAGTCTATTACAAAAGGAAAAAAGGTAGCAAATTTTTTGCATTTTTTTGATGATGCCATCACAATTCTCATTTTCTTTAAAAACTCTTAGGATTTTGATTTTCATTCTGTTTGCAGTTTTGGGTAGGTATTTACATTTTCTTTCACATAGTTTCCGAATACAGGAATACTATCAAGAATACTATCAATAGTTTCCCAGCAAGCACGCATGGATAAACGGAGTTACAAAGGTGTTGCAACGTCATTTGATCAAGCGGGTTAGGATTCTGTTGAAAATTTAGTAAGCAAATACATAATTCGCGAAATTAAACACTACCAAAAAATTTGATTACGATCAATTCGCGAAATTAAATTCTCGCAAAAACCCTCTTTTTTGCGACACGCAAAATTAAATTCTCGCAAAAATTTATTTTTTGATTGATAGACATGTGGCTATACCAACCACCAAGTATAAGAAAGAGAATTCAAAATGAAGGACTAAAAAAATCCTATTTCACCACCCCCACCCACCCACCCAACTATATGTCATATATAATCAATCTAGAAATACTCCATTTCACTTTATTAACACCCTTAATCTGTGAATTTTCAAAAATGAACCACAGCTCCTTACAGGTTCCTTTCATATCAGAATTCCCTGCAATCAGGTAACAAAGAGTATATTAACAAATAAAGATCTCTATGTTAATGGATGGAAGCAGTGAATGTATAGAAGACTGAATAGTATACAATGATACCATCTTACTCATACTAGAAGAAGAAACTTTGGCGAAGAAAAATATCGCGAAATATTTGGAATAAGCTTTTGCGAATAGATGATTTCCTATTATTTCGAAGAAATGGATTTTCATGAATTGAAGAACACAAGTTTTCATAAATAGAAAATAATTTAGACCACTTTGTTAATCAATTTTGCGAAATACTTACTCACGATTTTTTGCAAAAATAAACATTCGCGACTAGCTAATATTGGCTTTTTTCGCGTCAACAAATTTTTACGAATTTTTTGAAATTACTATGATCTTCTACATTGTCTCCTTATTCAAACCTTCACATAACAGAGAATAAGTAAAACTTGAGGTCTTTGAACAAAAAAGAACGTTCATCTTCCAAAGAAATATCCTGCCTTTTTTTACTGACTTTCCAAAATCCTCCTCTGTCTCGAGCATCAACAAAAGTTTGAATGCCATCTGTTTTACATGGCAAGCAAGTAAAATTAAACAACACATTAATATTGTTATTATTAATTCTTTATTTTAAATGGGCATGGTTATCATTTTACAATAAAAATGTTTGTTAAACCATAAAGGTACTTACTATAATAAATAGAACATGTAAAGATTTGTACATGCAACACCTATAAAGACGTCACTCAAATGGAGACACTACAATGGTCTCTTTTAATTTAGATTTAGAAACAATGGAATCCAAAGCAGCGTTCCTATTGCGACACATATATGTAGGGACAACAGTTTCTTAAAAACTTCCTAATGAATGATAAAAATTATTAGACCAAAATAAAACTCCAAACATAAATAAACATTTTGGTAACATTTTTTAATTTTAACCTTAAATTCTTTTAGTTTTTACTGGAGGTAGTAGAAATTCAGATTGTGTACGAAGGTTTTCACCTTGTTCTCTTTTTAAAACGAGAATAGTTTTCATTATTGCTAGGGATAAATCGTACTTAACTTATAAAGTTATAAAGCTAATCGTTGTGTGTTTTTATGATTAATATTAAAAGATCCATCTTTTACTAACAGCTCATCAAAAGACGAAATATTATCTTGACCTATAGTGACCTCGACAGCGATTTCATCTATATGTGAGTTTAATACATCGTGCCCATCAAGAAAAGCACCATCATTAAGTGAAAACAATCCATCAAGATCATCTCCACTGTAGAAATTCACTGAAACTGCCATGTTTTTAAGAATGTGTGCACCTTGACCGAACCGTTGGAGAATAATTGAAAATTATAATTGCTTCGGGACTACCCTTTTTCTTTTAACTATGTTCTTTATAAGAAATATCTGTCATTTTTGCTTTACATATATAATGAATAAACAAAATGATCATGGTTGGGGTTGGGTATAAAGTATTAAAAAAGTCTGTTGAGTAATTACTGAAACACAAGAATCATCAATGTCAATCTCTTCAAAACAAAGAGCTGGGAATATCATTGTAAATTCTATTACGAATCTCAAATCTATCAGCTCTCAACAGTGCGGCAGTTTTTTTGAAAACAGAACTTGCAGAGAAATCCACATTGGAGTTATTTGAGAGGAAAATAAAACGAGGTTTAGGCGTAAGAATCATTCACATTGATTTACAAGATTGCATATTGCATGCGCACTAACGTATAATGGATACCGACGAAAGCGCATTTCACCTTTCTGAATATGATACCATTGTTGGTCACTGAATTAATTTCAGAAACCGTGGCGTTTGTAACTACACCTGTTTGTAATAAACCTACCTTTTATGTTCAAGAATGAAATAAATGTTTTACAGAGAATTACACTTGTTGTAAATCTAATATTTCCAAAAAGGGTTCAATATTTTTACAACCAACAATCACCGCACAATCACTATTTTGTTAGCATTTCATTGAAATTTAGAATTCTTCCTAAAATAACTGCAAGGGTGAAGAGCAAGTTACTGATGGCAAATGGACTGCTGACGTCTGCAATTTAAATAGGCTAGTGAATCAGTCCCCTACATAACAAATGATTATATTTAAAATTGATCCTAAACTTGATTTTAACATTTGTTTATGTTATTTAATAGATCGACGTTAGTACATTATGTTACACCAATTAGGTACTATTATTAGGCCCGATTACTGCATGTAAGTAAGTAGGTAAATGAAACGTTTGTTCCGGTTCATTGTTCAGAGATTATTTTGTCTAATATTTTCTGCATTGCAGTATTTCCAACTATTACTGTCATTTTAAAGAGATGGAATTTCCCAAGTCCATTCGGCTTCTAGTTGAGAATTAAATCATGTTTTTACTTTTTGTGTCATCTACATGAATTGTGACATAATAGTTCAATGTATCAGGAATATTTGCTGATTTTCATCAGATCATCAGATCATCCAAAAAAGCATGCGGTTTTGTGCTCCTTGTACTAGCCGTTATGAATTTTGCTGGTGATAACTGTTCCCAGACTTGAGTTGGATACTTTCAATAGAATCCTCCTCTATTGTCTACTCATTGTTTATCCATTGTTGATTTCCAGAATTTAAACCTCCCCTCTCAAAGTACCCAGTATAATATATTTTCCAATATTTCCAAAAACAGGTCGTGTATTTGCGTGTTTTGTTTTTCGTGAATATTAAGTTTGAACTACACTGTATTCAAAAAAGTTCCAAAAGTTCAACTATCATAGGGTTCAGGTCCGTCGATATTCCCTAACTTCGACATTTTCGAGAATTCTTTTGTTCTACTGACGTATTCCCGACACTCACTAAATATATCGCGTGAACACGATAGTCGACAATTACGCTAAATAAAAGCCATTACGAAAATAATCAAAACGACATATGTTTTAAAGCTAAAGAGAAATATTTTAAAAATTTATAGATTTTGTCAGTTTTTGCACTCTCCTTCCTTGAGGTCATAATTTATGCCAGATATTCACCATGATACAGTTTTGAAGGGCAGTTTCTGAATGAAGCGTTTCTTATTTGTTTTTTGTAAATCAACTTTCATCCATATCATTTCACGCTTACCTTATTTACATTTTGAAGTAAAATACGATCCAGAAGATTCGTATAATTTCACCGGCTACAAGGTTTATATTAATCTGCAAAGGGGCGTATTTCCATGCTACCATGGACTATTCTATGAGGAGGTATTTAGATATACTAACCAGCAAAACTGCAATTGTTTGGGTTAGCTATTTTGAAATCAATTAATTTGGTTATTGTTGAAAAAGTATTCTTCACCGCAGACAATTGTTTATTTTGACTCTTATTCTATTTCTTCGATTTCGAAGTAACAAAGTTGGTTCATTCTTATTTCCTCTTATTTCCTATAACATATATCTACGGAAGCCGAGAAGGGTCAATCTAAAAATATATTTCAAAATCTCATCCTCGTTCCCAGGGCTTCTTTCCGCTTTTTGACGGGAGAGACGGTTGTCAAAATCCAGAAGTATTTTTCAAATCCGCAAATATATTTTAAAATCGGAAATATATTTCAAATCTGAAAATATATTTCAAATCTGAAAATATATTTCAAATCCCGAAATATATATTTCAAATCTGGAAATTTATTTCAAATCCAGAAATGTATTTCAAATCCAAAATCCAGATATTTATTTTGCGATGGTGTTTTTTTTAAAACGGAGTCCGGTACCGAAACTTTCGATTGCACTAATTCTCGTGCAACAACAAATATGGCGGGTAGTTTTTGTGCCTCGTGTGGAAATAAAATTATAGAACTCGATATAGAGGAACCAAATACCACTGAAATAGATAAGAAAACTCTAATGGATTTCCAAAGTATGAAAACAGAAGAGAGAAATAGCATTGTTCTTGAAACTACTCTCTTTATCTAAGTGTCGTCGTGAAGTTCCACATTGATAACAAAATAATTCCATCTGAAAGAATTCCTTTCCACACCGAAAACAAAATTTAGCGTTCATTGTAATGCTTGTAAAAGTTTTATTAAACCTTTATTCTCCGCCTGTGTTAAACCAAAAATGAAAGTTACCACGTGAAATTATTAAGTTTTGATTAAAAAATTCTGGTTTTGAAAAATATTTCTGGATTCGAAATATATTTCTGGATTCGAATGAAATATATTTCTGGAGTTGGATTATATTTTCAGATTGACCCTTCTTGGCTTCCGTATGTATCCATATATTTGATATCACCGTGCAAATAATATAGGGTTATAAATTATGCATGAAAGAACAAGACCAAGAACGATTTCTAGATATTGAGTTTTAAATCAATTATTATATAAAATATTTAGTAGATCTAACTAACTTTTTTTCGCGCAGGCCTTTTTAAAGTTATATTTGAAGAAAATCTTCAACGCAATATCTTTCTACTGACTTTAAAATATACATTGCCTTATATTCAACAAAAAATTGATTACTAACATAAGCAAAGCGGATTATACCAATAGTAGTATGGCTTACTGGTTTTTAGTGAATATTTCTCAATGGTTTTCTTGAAAGTCGGAAAGTTATTGGAATGGTAAGGATCTCAACATTTACTCAACGGTTACTTGGTTGCTTGAATTCAAAAAACTGCGCGGGTGTTATTTCAACGACCTTGCTATGGACTGTTTTCTCAGTACGAGTAAACCAATCCATTGTGAGATCGTCGACTTAGTAGTCTTCTCTGTGTTTTTGTTGAAACGGTCCCTCAAAATATTTTCAAAAACAGTTATCATTGTCGAACTTAAAAATAAGGAAATCGTTCAAATGAATCTGCAACGAACTTGTAATTGGTTGGTTCTTTTGTATGAAGAAACCAATTATATTTAAAAATGTTGTTGACAACTCTGATAGAGGCTTTTAGTAAAGATCATTTACGAAATGATTACTGCATGTTCAATGCATGCTGAATAGTATGACATGCAGACTAATTTCTCAGAGGGAACTGACAAACCTTGTTAACATCTAAAGTTTTAAGCGACATATCTTTGTGACGTGACTTAATCACCTGATTATGATGTGCGTCAAATAAATAACATAGTGCTTATATAAAACCATGTATATAGCAAACAAGAGTGATTCACTGCCCGATTATTCATGTGACAATATACTTATACTCAATATAGGCAACACCTGCACACCTTTTTATTCTCAACGTTTTAAAGTATACAAATTATGAGTTACCAAAACATTATTTTCACAATGGAAATGATGAAGATATTTAAAACAAAGCTACAATCCTCTCCATAAATAGCTATATGAGACAAAGTAAATTTCAACTTAGACAAAAAGCTTTAAATTTGACTTAGAAGACGAAATTCACGACAATTCGAATTTATTCCGAGAGCCTGGGTAGCCAGCTACAACTGATCGCATAAATTATGAGACATTTTTACGAATTTCGACAAGCAATACAAGCTACAAGTAAAACGTAAATACGGAAAATGACCACTAGACGTCCCGTGAGGTTTATCTCAAGGGTTTATTCGAGTAGACTTAAGACTTAGGGCTTAGGATCTTGGGTCTTTTTGCAAACTCGACAAATTCTGCTGTTCATAGCAGCC
>JAULBZ010000707.1:0-27561 GCA_032360805.1 Neoturris breviconis
TAGTACCCAGGCTCTTCGAACATATTCAATTTTTCGTGTCTTTAGGTTTGCTACCGAAAATTTAAGGCTTTTTATCCACTTTAAAATTCTGAATTTTTGCTCGAATTTTGCCTTGTCTCAAATATTTATGTGATTGCTTGTAGCCTATGTGATAGACGTCGGGTGTAGCGAGCGAAAGTCTAGGCTAGTGAAGTCACGATATGATCATTACAGTTAATAATTATCAGGATAACTCAAAGCTTCCCTGTTGTTGTGTTGTCGGTCACAATTGAGTAATCCTGTTCAAGTAAATCAAAACAATCTTTTTCAATTGAGCCATCTGCATGAGCAGTTTCTTTCACTGTTATTACTCTGACTACTCTCGTTCCACTTTTCCTGACATAAAATGTCTGAAGAAAACGATCCAAAAAAACTAAGACGGACGGTCCGTGTCTGGTGTGATGGCTGCTACGATATGGTTCATTTTGGGCACGCAAATCAAATTCGCCAGGCAAAAGCAATGGGAGACTATCTCGTAGTAGGTGTGCACTCTGATGCAGAAATTGCACAAAACAAAGGACCACCAGTATTTACTGAAGATGAGCGGTAAGACTTTTACTGTTTCACATTCACTTTTTACCTCTCAACGCAACCCATTTTTACACAGTTATACAAAAGATATCCAGATAGCATAAATATAAGCCTGATGTGAGTCTACCCACACACAGTTGAAAAAATAAACACTGTCCTTTAAACAATACCAATGTAGCTAGATAGTGTGTGTGGCAACATCAGAAGTTTCAATACTGTATGTACATACAGTGGTATCATTTAGCTAGCCTAGATATATGTGTTTCTTCAAGAAGGTCGATGTTTGCAAAATAGTGACATCTACACACACTCATATTCTCTGATTTGGTGTGATTTCATTGAACCAACACTGGAAAAATGAATGAGAGACAAAGTAGATAGTCTTTGTTCAACTATAGGCTGCTTTATAACTAGCCTATATTCTAAGTTAAGAATGAAGTTTGTTTATTTGTTGTTATGCAGATATGTTGATACGCAGCCACACTGCTGTTTCATTTACGAAAATAGCGGACGTGACCTTCGTGTTTAACACAAAAAGAAAAAAATTAATATTTCAATCAGCTATAACTTAAACTAAACTTACTTTTATTCCATGAAGTAAACTCTTCTGGAAAGCTGGAATCCTCCTTAAGGTACAAAATCACTCTCAGATGTTTTTCCTTCTGTAGTCTAGATGTAGTCTAGATGAAAGTTCATATCATAATTGATTAAAGTCGTAGGAAATTATGTATTTTCTAGCTCACTGTGTGGCAGCCATCTTGTTTGGCCAAACATTTTCTGTTTTCAGAGAAAAGAATTACTTGTTTTGCCACTTCTTGACATCTTTAGACTTTGAAATTCTTTGAGTATGTTCAGTGTGTGTCACTTATCCATTTGACATGGAAATTGAAAATTTGACCAAAAAAAGTGATTATGTACCTTTAATAATACATACATATATAACACATATTGGTTTCTGTAAAGAAAACACATTAATTTTTGAAAAATTTACCGAGCGGTAAACGCTGTTTTTCCGGCTATTTTTCGTTACGCACGGAAAATTCAAATCGACTTGTGGGTAAAAGAGCAAAGCTTTTTGGGTAATTTCTTCGGCAAAAGAAACAAAATATGTTGTAGAATAGAAAGTCGTTTGGTTATGGTCAAGTTATTTCCATTTTCCTGTCGAAAAAATAAAAAGCGTTTTTAAAACAGGCAAAATCCCGACAATAGCCACCCGGTTTCATAATCTACCGTTTCCATTTGTTTTTAATTCAATTTCCGTTAAAATAGCATCCACAGAGTCTAAAAAGTAAAAAAAAATCTAATTTTGCACCTGCGGCGTATTTTCGTGCCCTACTTGTTCAGCTATTTTTTGCAGGTGATAGTACCGAGAAAAAGATAAGCGAGACAAAAAATTCAAAATGGCAGCGATACGGGAAGAGATGCGAAGGTGTTTATTTGTATCGCTCGCTGAAATACGTCGATAGGGATAAAATGCTATCTCCTACTTCCAAATGTTATTTGTATGTTATGTAGAAAGGTTCTAGAACATTTTTGCCATATTTTTTTCGCCCCGGAAGCAAGCGAGTCACGTTTTTTTAATGATTTATTTGGAATTCTCTGAAAAAACATTAAGCGGAGGGAAGTCTGTAGGGCTTATTTCGGTACTTTATGGGTTCTAGATGTAGCTTGAACTTAGTACTCTAATCTCGTTTGCTCAAGAACCATCGCTACATGAGGCTAGGATTTGGTTGCTATGATATTATAAAATTAAGGCATGTCAACAACGATCAAATAAGATATTATTTGTTAAATATTTTAGGTACAAAATGGTCCGTGGTATAAAATGGGTGGATGAGGTTGTACCAGCATCTCCTTATGTTACCACTTTAGAAACTCTAGATAAATATGATTGCGATTTTTGTGTCCATGGTGATGACATAACTTGTACTGCCGATGGAACTGATACGTATCATATTGTTAAAGGAAATGGAAGGTAACACTATTTTCATATAATAATTAGCCCACCAAACAAAGTTTGGATGGGCTATTGCTATCACTTTGCAGCAGCAACGGCGGCCCACTTTTTTAATAGACCATGTTCCCGAAGTGCTAGCATTTCAAAATTTGGTACCAGCATTCAATTTCGTCCACTCAGTCCCGAGTTTTGGGCAAAAAGGATCCAAATTGCATTTTTGGTCTAATGGACTGAAAAGGCGTGGTACCATCCTGAAATTTGGTTATCGTATTTTAGGCAATATTACGAGACTGCTGGTAAATTTATTTTCGATTTCGTCAATTTGGAACCAAATATTAAATATCAAAAATGGAGACTTTAATTTTCGAAAATTAGATTTACATTAACCAAAATGATCAATTTATGATTTTTGTTGACTTAGGAAGTTTTTGAATTCTGTTTATAAGGGTTTGACCAGAGTCACATTTGGACTAAAAAATATTTTATCGATATTTTTGATTTCTGTGGAACTTGGACCACATTCACCAAATTGATCAATTTATGATTTTTGTTGCGTTGAAATTTTTTATAAGGATTTGACCAGCGTTTAGACTTACAAAATATTTTGAAAAATAATAATGAGACTTTGACCACATGATAAGTGATATTTTTTTTTATTTTTTTTTTTTGAATTTTAGGAATTAAAGTCTCCATTTTGATTTTTGGAAGCTTCCTTCTTTAATTTTGAAATAAGTATATAATGTGAATATAAGCACTTATAGACTATAAAAGTTTTATTATAAATGTATTTATATTTAATTTTGTTTTTAATTTTAATAACAGATGATGAGAACCATCTTTTATTAGATGTTATGTATATATATAGTTAAATGTCACAAGTTCACGGCTAATAGAAACCATGTTTTTATTAAACTGTAATTATGTTTAATGTACTTATATTTTATAGTCCCACATCACAACATAAATATATTATATATAATAAATATATATATAATAAATATATGAGTATATTTTATTATACATAGTATACATAATGATGTATGATGTATAATGTGTGTATGCAAATCATATATATGCGCTTAGGTTTAACTTTCACTTGGTTTTGTGGGCTACTTTCAATACCCTACCTTCTGATTTTTTAAATATAATAAATTTTCACACTTTTCCCTAACCATCTCTGCTTGCAGTTTGTTTTCTTGATAAGTATGCTCAGATATCGGTCATCCATGTTATATCCTACTGTACTGTTTATTATACTTGTTTACTGTACATAAATTGTCCTTTACGTAGATACAAAGAATGTAAAAGAACAGAAGGTGTCTCCACAACAAATCTTGTTGGTAGAATGTTGTTAATGACAAAGAGTCATTTTGACCATGGTACTCCTATATGTAATCTAAATCCTCAAGATATTGAAAAGACAAGATCTGATTCCACAACAAGGAGCCCCTACACTGGTGTATCTCATTTTCTACCTTCATCTCACAAAATTGTTCAATTTGCAGATGGTAAAGACCCAGCACCTGGAGATCGTATTGTTTATGCTGCTGGGGCATTTGATATGTTTCATGTTGGCTTGTTAGATTTTTTAGAGAAAGCAAGAGAACATGGTGAATATTTAATTGTTGGTCTTCACACAGATACCGATGTTAATCGATACAAAGGAAGTAATTATCCAATCATGAATCTTCATGAGCGTGTCTTAAGTGTCCTAGCTTGTCGTTATGTTAATCAAGTTATCATTGGTGCTCCATATAAGGTGACAAAGGAAGTCATTAATCAGTTTAAAGTAAGATATTTTTCAGCAAAAAAGAGCAAATAATTACTGTGAAGGAGGGACTTTTAAGCAAAAATACCTCCTCCACATTGATTATATACTCTCAACCACTGTTAATTTCATTTTGTTACAGAGTGTGTTGCCAAATACTATAGTTTGTGAAGCTAATGCTTTGTTTTTTTAGCTATTATTTTTAGTGCTAATGTTACTGTAGCTCGTATCACATACCAAAATGTTCCACCACTCATACTCATATGAACACTCATATAAACATGTTTTAAATTTTTTTTTTTTGTAGGCAACACATTTAAGTAAACACCGAGTTATGAACACCGAGTTACGGAAATCCCGAGTTACAAAGATTTAAAGTCGCAATGCCACCAGTTTTCTCAGAAACATAATATTTAGTTACGAAAAGTAAAAAAAGCAATATTTTCTTCAGCTCATAGCTCCGTGAAAATTTTTTTTTTAATTTTTATTGAGTTACATAACTCTAGATTAGGTTCAATTTCATTGAGTTACAGATTTAGTTTTAATAAGTTGGCCTTTCAATGTAAAATTTCATAATACTTTTCGAAAATATTTGTGACCGATCTATAGACGTGCGGAAAAAAGCTTTTGCGTATTTGTCAGATATGGAAATTGTAGACAACACGTTTATTAAGCATTCCTAAAACATTAAACGTACTATCTTGGTCATTATGAGACAACATGCAAATTTTGACAAGCATACACCACAAGTAAAACATAGCTGCTTAAAACGGCCATGGGAATGCCCTAGAGATTTATCTCAGTGATTCATCGAGTAGGAGTTAGGACCTTTGATCTTTTTGCAAACTTGTGAAATTCTGCCATTCCTAGCAGCCTAGTATCCAGACTCTGGGAACAAATTTAAATTTTGGCAGAGTTTGTCTTCCTAATCAAAATTTAACGCTATTTGTCGAAGCTAGTAAAATTCTGAATGAATTTTCACATGAATTTTAAATATTAAAGCCTTGTTCACACTGAGGAAGTTAACATCAATAATGGTGTCATAGTTTTATTCACACTGTGTCAATGATATAATGCCTTTAACACATTTAGTCTGTTAACCCTATTAACACTAAGGGGGATTCTGCCCTCTCTGTGAACAAGGCCTAATGAACAGCATTTTAGTATTTTTTCTCGTTCGAAAGATTTCTTTTATTCAATATAATCGAACATTTTGTTTAATAATTGTTTTGTTCATATGTCTAGACATGGCTAAACAAAATTTTGCTACAAATTATTTTCTAGAAATAACAGCACACACGACTAACATGGCTCGTGTCATTTTTAACGGATAAATTGAGAATATTTAAAAATTCTTTACTCTGGAATTTTTTTTATTTTACTTTTGAGTTACGTAACTCGAACTTCATGAAAAATTATAATTACATCGAGTTATGAAACAAAATACTTTAGTGCTTCGTAATTCAGGTAACTCGGTGTTCATAACTCTGTGTTTACCTGCCTTTAAATTAATGGTTTTTAAGAAATAAAGTTTTTAAAAATTTCTATAAATATTCATTATGATAATTCTCAGCAAGACATTATGATGTTTGGAAGTTCCTTGAAATATTTTGTGTTTTTTATGATATTTCGGACTTATGTAATTCATTTATATGTTGCTATCAAATGAGAATTATCGAATGAGAACCATCTAATGAATTTTGATTGGTTATTTAGTTAAAATTTGCTAAGCATTGTTGAAATCATGAGCAACTTTGAAGGCTGGGGTCTGACCAAAGTTGATCATTAAAAAAAAAGTGTAATGGTAGAAGTTAATGAAAGAGGAGACTTCGAACCACATCCAATTACCATTAAACAACATTGTAATTGTATGCTATATGTACTCCTTTAAAGAAGCAGTGGATATAATATGATACACATAGTGGTTATCTAGTTCCTTTTTCCAATATCTATAGCTCGTTCCTTCCAAAATGTGTGTGTATACACTAATCAAAAATTATGTTATGTAAAATTGCACATTGTTTATTACTTCAAATTTACGAACAAAAAATCACTGTGGATGAGGGCTTTTTGAGAATTGCTTTAGGCTGTAAAGTTTAGTTTTAAGTTTACCTACTACGATAATCCAAAACAGAATATGGGGTCATCATTAGTCTGGGGAGGGAGATCTTAACAAAAGGTTTATGATATCTATCATTTCTATTATTCTCAGCATATAAGAAGAAAGAAGAGGCAGTAAAAAAACATGTACTAAATGCATGTTCCCTATTTTTTTTCTAACACAAGAATTTACTCTGACATTTTAACTCTTGCCCCATAGATTGATGTTGTCGTCCATGGTAAAACCCCAATAAAAGATGATGTTGATGGTAGCGACCCTTATGCATACCCAAAGAAGATGGGAATATTCAAAGAATTGGATAGTGAAAGTATACTTACAACAGCAGACATTGTGCAACGGATTATTAGACACAAGTAAGTTCCTTACTCCACTAGCAGTATTTGAAATAACAGCAAATAATCCCTGCAGAGGAGCGATTTTTGACCATTGCTTCAGGCTATAAAAACATTCCTCCACTGTGATTATTTGCTCTTATTTCGAACACTGCAATAATATAGTTTGAAATCGTATCTGCAAATGAAGGTCTTCAGTGGTCTAAAATAATTACTGTGGAGGAGGGCTTTTTGAGCATAGCTTGCTAGGGATAAGCAAATTTGGATTTTTCATTTTTGAAAAATGACCAAATGTAATCCCATGGCACTCAAACAGTAGCAGCACATATGCGGTAAAGATTGTTAAAGATAATAAAGTTGTTGGACCCGTATCAAGGGTATTTTCTAAGTATATAATGCTGGTTCTTATATGACAGTAACAGGAAAACCATGTAATCCATGAACGTTTATTTTCTGTGAAAGCCCATTCGAGAGAAGCAATAATCGCTGAACAATTTATTTTTGATATTTTGGAGAGAAAATAGTATAAACCAAAAGAATATTCTTTGAGCAAAATTATGAAATTAGTCGTTGTGTAAAGCCAGTGAGCTTACACACGAGGTGGGCTTACATGCAATGTGGATTTATATGCAGGGTGGGTTTACACACGAGCTGGGTTTACACGTGAGATGGGTTTACATGCGGGGGAATAGGGTATGTATCAAAACCCTAGCCTGAACAAACTTTCATGGTTTGGGGTCTGAATCATCCCTAATATTTTCTACATTTGGTGAAGAGTTCTTATTATGTCACTGTAAAACATGTAATCGAAAATTTGGTGGTGGTGGTGGTGATACTTCTTTTTCTTCTTCCTCCTTGTTTTTGTTGTTTTTGTTGTGGCTGTTGTTGTTGTTGACGTTACCTAATTGTTTGTTTTCTTTTTAGATTGGAGTATGAAACAAGAAACAAGAAAAAAGAAAGCAAAGAACTTGCTGTTCTTAAATATTTAGAAAGTCAAAAAAAAGAAAATTCTTCTGAAGAAAAAGTTGACACTCCCGAGCTGTCAGCATAATATTATATATTCTTCATTCAGAACGTCTTTATACTTTTTGATTGCAAAATTTATATTCTTCTGGCTGTGTTTAACCTAATCTCTAGATTTCTTTGATCGATACATTTTTTACTGATATAAATTTTGTTGGTTAGAATATATTTACTCTGTTTAACAAATATGCCTGGATATAACTGCAAGACATCATTTGTGGGGGAGTGTTCAGCTTTTAAGCTGGACAGGTGATGTCCGGCAGTTGTATTGAGGCCTGACAAATATGGATACATTGAATGGTTGGTTGTTTCCATCTTAGATGATTGTTTGTTTCAGATTATGCTAAAAAATATTTTCTGTGAATCTTTATGGTATGTTTTCTTTACGTTCTTTATGTTCTGTTCCCCGTATTGTTCTAGTGTCTTTACTGCGGACTTTGAACAGGTTTTTGCCCGCCGAGTCTTTTGTTTGTCTTATTGTTTCAATCACCTTCCGGCATAAATATTACTAATTAATTTTAATATTATTTTCGTTACCAACCAAGCTTGAAACTCCTTAATAATACTCCTTCATAGGTTATGTTTGACAGTATTTTCAAGCTTAGTTGGTTTTGAAGATAAAATTGAAATCACATAAATAGCAAGATGATTAGCAATTTTGTTGATATACTCTCCTTCTTAGATATTTTACCGAGTCAACCCTGTACATACTATATCTGCTTATTCCATACACATTGTTTATACTTGTGTGATATCTAATAGCCTGGAAAGAATCTCTTCTCTCTCCAGTCGTAATAAATTTTATTGTATTTATACTGTTACCTTTTAATTTGAAATATGAAATTTGATAATGTCTTACTGAAATTATTCTTTTTTACTCCTCAGTGGTCGAAATAAGAGTAAATAATCACTGTGGAGGAGTAATGTTTTCAGGCTACAAAGCCTGAAGTTATGCTCCAAAATCTCTCCTCCACAATGATTATTAACTCTTATTTCGAGCATTGCTCATCTGTATGTCTACAACAATGTTAGAAATAATCACTGTTTTAACATTCATGCACCTTTAATTTTTGCATTTAAGGTGTGCAAATTAAAAGGGTTATTTTCGCGCATTAAGGCATTAAGGGCACGAAAATATGAGGGGCGCGAACAACAGAAGGAGTAAGAGGTATACATATGACGTGTGTGACCCATCTGCTTTTGTTTGTTTGAGGTAACTTTTCTATAATTATACTTGTCATTGTCACTACCAGAACCTATTGTACATCAGATTTTCTCTGTTTGAGGTAACTTCTCTATGATTATACTTGTCACTACCAGAACATATTTTACTACCTTATTGGTTTTTTTCATAAAACCATAAAAACGAGGTTTGTTGCTCAAAGTAGAACTTTTTACAATTCAATAACTTTTAAGGATATCCCTTAGATATTTACGAAATTATGTGCTAGCTGAAGAAAAGAGTGCTGGATGGACCCTCCTTCGCAGGTATATGAAAGATTACAGTTTAAAATATGTTATTCTATTATATATAAGCACTTCCAGTACAAAAACAACATTTTATTAGCAAATTTACAAACATAAACAATCATATGACCATTACGTGCCCATTGGGAGAAAGTTATTAAGACCTTTTCAGTACTCGATATAACAAATAATCACCGCGAAGGAGTAATTTTAAGCTTACGCTAAAACATCTCTCTTCCGTAGTGCTCATTTCGAGTACTATCTTCTTTAATTTTTATCTATTTTGAAAATGTCCTTTAGGATCACTCTTGTTTTAAAATAATATTGTGATTCGTTGCCAATTCACAAGTCTAAAGAGAGCCTGAACTACGATTGTCAATCTCTTTGGAATGTGGTCAATATATTTTCATTTCATCGCACGCATTCTGACCTGAAAGGCGGTCTGAACGCCGGCATCTCTTGAACGCGGTATCGATATCAATTTTTCCTCTGATGTCAGTCATCTTCTAATTCCTATAACAATAAACGTTAATAGTAAGTCTGAAAATCAACAGTGTAGGAGTGTTAAAAGCTGGGGAAACACTACATAGGAGATTTCTAATGTCAGTCGTGGTCATGAATACCCTGTTCTTATAAATATCGTAGCATGTCGGTTATAAGCCTCACATATACAGTATAACATAAAATCATGAAATTTCAAATTAAGTCCGTTATAAACCCACCAGGTACCGTAAACTCCCGAAAATAAGCCCATGTGCTTATACATTTTAAATGTTTTTTTTTTGGAGGGGGCGGGGGTGGTGGCTTATGTAGGGCATGGTATGGATCATTATTTTTGTTTTCGTTTTTTTTTTACAATATGAGCCCAGATAATTGAGGTTTATAAAAAAAAAAATGTATTTTTTCACTTGATTTATTTATGCTTCGTTTCTTTTAAAAAACCATAACGTATAAAATAGAAAAAAGCCATTGAGAAAGGATAAGGCTTTAGAGCTTTTAATTGATCGGTTCCATTGCTAAACCAATCATCATTGCAAATTATAATTTTGATACGATCTCTAATAAAACGAAAAATAAAAAGTTACCTCGAGATTTCTCCCTTTCGTTTCCTTAGGAAGCAACAATGCACCTCCAATACATATGAAAAGCAAAACAGAATACGTTAATATTGCAACATGCGGAGATCTCTCAAGTAACACCTGAAATAAAATAAAAAATAATAATTATAACTCTATTTTAACGGGTGCCCGTCAATATATTAACAATCATTCTTTTGATTCTTTTTAGGGAGTGAGGGTAGATTTTAATGTTGATTATAGAGAAAAATTTGTACAACAAAATTAGGATTGTCAGGAGGTAGCAGAGCGTGAAAGCCTACCGAATACGGTCCCGTATTTCTCCGTATTCAGACTGTGTAGTGATACGTTACAAATTAATTAAAGGTACCTGTGAAACAAATGGAGTTAGTATAGCACCCAGTCTAGCCATAGCACTTGCAGTTCCAAGTCCAACTGCTCGAATGTTTGTTGGGTAAACCTACGAGTATGAAATTGAAATAAACTTTATCAGATTATCGATCTTTGAAACATGGCTTCCTCACATTCGATCTAGCGTAGTGATTTGGGACTGGAGCTCAGGTTAATTCGATCCTATTTCGACAAATATTAAAAGAGTAAGAAAACCAAAATTGGATATGTAAAAACGAATTTCACCTGACATACACCCCAATGGACAGAAACTTGTTCAAAATCAGCAGTAAAGACGCTAGAACAACGTCGAATGACTGCGGACTTGAGTTTTTACCTGGCGTGCTCTCTAGACATTTCCTTTAAGTTTCCTTATTTTCGATCGATTTAATAACCATTGAGGCAACATTTGGAAAAGTTGGTTGCTTCTTATGATTACTTACCTCAGGTGTATACAAATAAACACTTTGCACAATGCCAGTAAGAAAAGCCCGTAAAACGAAAATCAATACAACCAGAGCAGTTCTAAACGAAAATAACATTAAATCTTAAGGAGCAACAAAATTCTCCACACCTTCAAAAATTTATTTTTGAAATTTTTTGAAATCATCAACCATTTCCGTCAATATTTCAGCAATTATACTTTTGTTATTTCTTTTATTTTTAAAAGGGGGGTAATAATAATTTTGACAATATAACTCCCGTTTCATACGACAAGATTCGGAATATCAGGCAGGAGGTTCTAGCTGTCAGGGAAGAGTTTAAATTTACAGAGAAAAGTACTGAGTCAGCAAGCTTGCAATTGATTGGTTTCTTCGTACCAAATGAACCAATTCATTGTGAGCTCGTGAGACACCGCTCTAGACTGTATACCAGGGGGTGGTAACCGCCAGATAAGAGTTATAAGCCATTTCTACAATCAAAATATTATATCGATGTAATCGATGACGTCACAAACAAACTAACAACTTCAATATTTTCCTCATTAATCCTCTTGTAGCTAATACACTACTATTGTGTCATGTCGTTTATAACACATCTCATCAAGAGAGGTGAGGAGCGTGGAATCCATCCCCCAGAATTAAAAAGCTATAAAAAAATACCCCAACCCGAATAAACTGACCACAAGGTTGTCCATTAATATATATTTTTTCAAATTCTGTCGTATAGACTTATTCAATAATGTACTAAATTTTAAACAAGATTTTAAACTTGATCTTGACCAATAAAAGAATGTTAAATCAACGATCGTGCACTATGATTGGTTACTTCAATGCGAAGAAACCAATCAATTGCATGATCGTTGACTCGGTACTCTACTCTGCAGATATACTGGTCAGAGGTCGAAATAAGAACAAATAATCACTGTGGAATAGGAAGTTTTGATCATAGTTTCAGGCTTTGTAGCCTGAAGATATGCTCAAAAATCACTCCTCCGCAGTGATTATTTGTTTTTATTTCGACGATTGCTGGTTACTTACTTTTGAAGACACATATGTAGAAACGAAATAGAAATAAGTGAAAGGAGAAGTAAGACTGCCATTGATGCTTTACGTCCAACTTTCTCGGCCAGCAAGAAAGTTAGCATTAAACCTACAATGTTAAAAAAAATACTTATATATTCATTTGCTTTTATATTACCCAATCATTACCCCCTGAAATTATGGATAAAAAACAAGCAAATGAGTGTCAACTCATGTTTTACCGGGGTATCGGTATGTCCATAATTTAATTATGGGGTGGGGCAAAGTACCCCCACCCCCACCCTATCTTGAGAACCAAACATGCTAAATACTTAAAATTTTGTATAGACATAGATCTCCTAATTTTCTTTCCGCTTTTTTTTTAAATATCCATTAACTTGTCTTTTTGCGATGCAAGGAAATCAATATATATTATTTGAACTCAAAGAGTGAAAAACTATGTACAGAGACAATGATTTCTGTGTAGTTTATAGCAAATTAGCAAAAAAAGTTGTCAAAAACACGGTACATGTACCTGAGAATTTACTCATAGTTCACATTCGGCATAATTTTTTGGAGTTTTTTTTTGCTAAAATTTCCGTAATAAACATTTTTCTCCAATTTATCCAACTCCCCAATTAAACTCGGGTTAACATATTGTACATACGGGTGACCGCCACAAAAGAGAAGATTTTGTATATGCAATTGGCCGTAAGAAAAGAATTCTACCTTGGTAAAAAAAAAAAAAGAAGACACATTTACAGAACAGTAAAAGATTATTTTCATTAAGGGAAAATTCTGTTTGAAAGACAAAAGAAGACATTTCATTGGTAGAAATTAGTGTCACACATCATGTGACGTTAAATCTTACCAATGAAATAAACGTCTTCTCTTGGCTATCGCACATATTTCCGGCGAGTGAATATCTCCCGTAAGAAAAGTTATTTTACCTGGTACTTCACCGAGTGACGTAACTAAATATCCTAGATAATCATACGTGGTCATACTGTGACAATTATTTTGCAAATGTTGTGTATCATTCTTATGAAAGTTTGGGATGTTGTCTTTATCTAAGAAAACAAAAATATATCAATTGATGTCGTTGTCCACTTGGAAAAAAGAAGATTTTAGTTGTGGGATAAGATTCAAGTTTTTTGTCAGTATAGATCTATTCACGAATACATGAAAATCAGGTGTTGGCTGTTCAAAGTAGAAACGTGTTGCATTGCAATAATTTAAAATAAATAAAACGATTGCAAGGCAACAAGTTTCTACTTTAAGCAGCCTCGTTTTCATGTAGTTTTGAATAGTTTTGAATACTATTGATAGAAGCTATATCCAGGTGGATGCCATAGCACAGAAAAATGCGGAATATGGATACTCGTTTATTTTATTACCTAACTTTCTTGCTCCACAAGAGCTGCCTTCTTTATTCAATAATAATGTTGTACATAAAACAATTCCATAGTACGAAAATACTGCTGTGAACCTATATATAATAAATAATTTATGTTACCGTTTCTCTCATATACGGCATGAAAGAAGGATACGGTCACGGGTACCTGTGTATAGACCTATTCACAAATACATGAAAACGAGGTGATGGCTGCTCAAAGTAGAACTGGTTGCAATGCAATAAGTCATTGCATTGCAGCGAGTTCTACTTTGAGCAGCCAACTCCTCGTTTTCATCTATTTGTGAATAGGTATATTGCCAGCTCGTTTACGGACGTATCCGGAACTGTATATGAACGTATCTGGAACTGTTTCTAGGACTGTATCCGGACGTTTCCGGTACTGTATACCGACGTATTCGGACTGTACTCGACAGACTTGCAAATCATGAGATCACTAGACTGTAGTCACTATAGACTGGAGTTGTACATTAGAGAGACCTACTATAAATGATGTAATAAAATCGAGGAGAATTAGGAAATCAGAATTTAGAGCAGATGAAAGAGTTCACTAAATGTGCATGCGACTTTTGTATATCATGCTAGAGTCCTGGTATATATTAAACAGTTGAAGTCGGCCAGGGTCTCACTTTTTCAGATGTAATGAGCCCGAGATTATGAATTAAAAACAAGATAGAGCCACACGAAAGACGTTTTTGGTTGCAACGCAACAACTTCCTTTTTTGTGCAGAGACAGCAAGAACAGGAAGTTATTGCATTGCAACAAGTTTCTACTTTGAATATCACCTCGTGTATTTGTAAATAGGTCTATTGATATTACAATGCACAGTTCTAATATGAGCTTACGGTGTTCGAAATAAGAATAAATAATCACTGAGGAGGAGGGTTTTTTGAGCATAGCATCAAGCGTTGTAGCCTGAAGCTATGTTCAAAAATCACTCCTCTGTAATAAGTATTTTTCTCTTATTTCGACCACAGGGTTATCAAGAACCGTAAGTGTCAGTTTTTACCCTAGTCTATGAAAGCAAACTTATCCTTTTATTTTTCTGAAAAAAACCTGCTGATTTTTTTAAACCTAAAAGAAAGGTAGCGATGAAGCTCATACAGTTTGACAGTTTGTTAGACTAGCTGTGTCCATACCTACCATAGAACCCATAGGATTAATGTTGTCGTTTTATTGTCTTTATTTAAAAGATCTAATATTCTTCCTCGAGGTTTGCGAAGCTAGAATGAGAAGAATAGACATTGTTCTAGCGTCTTTACTGCAAACTTTTAACGAGTTTTTGTCTACTACTTAAAAACACAACCCCCTTAAATATTGACATTAATGGAAAATTTATATGACAAAAATTGGATTATCAGGGGGTTATGACCGTCACACATAAGTTAAAATACACAAGAGATAAAATTAAGGAAATAATAATATTAAGGTTGGTTTCCACGAGGCGGAAAATTCGTGGCGAAAGCCAAAAAAAGACATTCCATTGTGTGACGTCGATTTCTACTAATCTTTCCACTAATTTTTCGCCTCGTGAAAATCAACCTTTATTTTCTAAAGGTAGTGAATACACGAAAGAGGTAGGAGAAAGGAATGTTTTGATATTTTGGCTAAATCCCAATTGTGCACACGACGACAGAACAACATCGAAAAAACGTTAAAACGACGTCATGGCGGTATTTTGACGTTGTTTTGACATCGTGTGTCAGTAGGGATAAGTTCAGAAGTGTATTAATAATAAGAATAGAAATTATCACTTACGTAACAGGGGACTTTTTTAAAGTGTCCATCTGGCATATCTATATTATTTTCCTTTGCAACTTTTTCTAATATTTTTGTCGCTTTTTCTTCTTCACCGGCTGCTATCAAATATCGAGGTGATTCTGGTAACCACTGAAATAATAAAAGGTATACCTTACGAGCTCGCATTTTATTGGTCTCTCGTTGACGAGAAACCAATTGATTGCAAGCTTGTTGACTCCCTAACAGGCAATAACTTGTTCAAGGTCAGCAGTAAAGATGCTAGAATAACTTTCTCAAAATTGTTCTAGCGTATTTACTGCGGACTTTGAACAAGTTTTTGTACACAGGGATTAGTAGTTTTCTTTTTAAAAGTTGCTACAATAGTACAACCTTGTTCCCAAGGCTTCATCTTCGAGGTTGACCATAGCAAACAAATGAAAACATATTAACAAGCCTCCAATTAATTTTCAGTGGACAAAAACCTGTTTAAAGTCCGCAGTATTGCTAGCGCCTTTACTGCTGACTTTGAACAGGTTTTTCCCATTGGACTAATTCGCTCATAAGGTTATAATTAACCAGGAAATCATTGAACAACTGAAACTGAATAAAGGTGCATACTTACCCAGGATACTAGTAAGAAACCGAATATGGGTGTACATGAAGCTATTATGAACCATCGCCATCCATATGAACGCACTGTTATTAAAGCTACTAATGCTGAGATAACATTACCAACAACATAGAAAATCTGAAGAAAAAATTATTACACAACCTCAATCCCGGGCTACTTTCCTCATGACTTTTATATGAGAAATAAAGCCCTGGGATCGAAATTTCACTTGCGCTTGAAAGCCGGTGGAATGAAACGCGATATTAAAGGCGGATCTTCACTAGGCGAATTCGTTCGCGCGAATTCTATATAAAACCATTTCATTGGTTGAAAGCGATGTCACCTGACAGGTGACGTCACTTTCAACCAGTGCAATGCTTCATTTAGAACTCGTGCGAACGAATTCGCCTTAACCCTATTTACTCCGGGTACTTTGTACCACAACTCCCGAAATTTCCGTATAACTTCTGATCCACTTATCGTATTAAGCCCAAAATTAGTGACTTTTTACGTATTTGAAAACTTTTGACCAAAAATTTTTTCCAAAAAGTTTCTCGAAACGGACCCAGGACCACTTTTAGTCTTCGTTACCGGAAATTTTCAATTTTTTATTTTTTTAAAATTCAGTATTATTTTGGTCTACAAGGCATTACAACGGCTTTTTATTACGTAATAGTTGATAAAACATTCATAATTAGCAAATATAACAATATAATTAATTGTTCTAGCTAAATTTCCATTTTCACAGCCCGGATCTTATAGGGTTAAAACACTGTAGCTACCAGTAGTGACATCTGGATATTCTGAAACTTTGTCATAGTAGAATGTTCACTTCAATATTAGGCTGCATCCACACTAAAATGATTTCGTCGCAGTTTCGCTTTTGTTGTTGCGGTTTCCATTAGCCTGTACCGCAGACTCTCCTCTCGGCAAAATCTGCCGTGTGGTAGCGTTTTCCGCCAGACGTAGAATTTGTGGAACAGGCTAGTTTCCATGGTCTGTCTACACGAAAACGAATGAATCCGATTCCGTAGCCACTTTTTTGAAACGGGATTTTGAAAATGTCAGCTGATCCTTTAGAAATTTGGAAATGAACGGAAATTAGTATAATAATCCATTGACGTGTGGAAGATTAAATTTTCAGTCGTTTTCGAAGGAAATGCGAGGAAATTGTTTTAGTGAATGCAGCTTTAATTATCCTTCAATATTAATTATAAATCTTTCAATATTACCCAGCAGGCAAAAAAGTGTTCAAAGTCCGCAGTAAAGACGCTAGAACAACGTAGATGACGTTGTTCTAGAGTCGTTACTGTGGACTTTGAACATTGGTAATTTTTAAAAGTCAGAAAGAAAAAATTGCTATCATTACCCCCTCAAACTCTAAACAATAGCATAAGAATAACTGTTATACAATAATGAAATCTAGGGGGTGGTGGTCACAAAACGAGAACTTACGTTTATGAAAATAAGAGCAGCAGCTCTATGTTTATTTGGTAGAAATTCTGAATACATCGTCATTCTGCAAGTAAAGAAACTAACGAGTGAATGAATGAAAAGAAATGAATAGATGAACGAATGAATGAATGAATGAACGAATCAATGAACAAACAATCGAGGATGAACTGTTTAGGAAAATGCATGGTTGAAATGCTTCCATACTAAAACGTCAATACAAAGGAGAGTTCTTTATCAACGTTCTTACGCTTGATTAGTTGCTTCATAGAAAAGGAACCAATCAACTTACAAGAGCTTTTCCTGCACATGACGTTGGAACAACGATCGTTTACCCACTGAGGCTACTCTTCCACATACACTTTTTTAATAAGCGGCTAAGAAACTTTTCAGAGTTTCTAAAATATTTTGGAACTCAAGTTTTTTATTTGTTTCTTAAAAAGAGTCATATACAAAGCCGTACTTCTAAAAGCATAAAAAGCTAGATTCTGTGACAACTTTTCAAAACATTTTTATCCAAATGAGTGGTTTCTTACCGTTTGCAAATTTCAGTTCTCTGTTTCCTATTTTTTGACCTAAATTCAGAACTATTTTTTATATAAAGCTGCTTCTTATATATAAAAAACGTGTATAAATGTAAAAATAAAAAATTGCATTTTATGAAGTTGCTTAGGCTGTGGTCACACCAACAACTCTTATTTGCTTATTGGTGTTTCCAGAGTGCTTTAATAAAGTGAATGTCGGAAAGATCAATGAATTAATCAATGCTACTAATATAATGGCTGTTTAAAACATTGCCATGGATACCAAATTCATTTGATGCAAAATCATTTTGTCTTATAGAATGTCAACAGGTTGTTTGTACTAAGAACGCTAAAGCAAGTTATAATCACACCCCGAGGCATGATGATAAAGTTAAGCACGCTTACTTTAATTCAATAGATTTAATTTTTCAAGTTTATGCGGTCACACTGTCGCTAGTTGTCATAGTGATGACTTTATTTAAACAAGCCAAGTAACTTTAAACTTTGGTGTGACCGAAGCCTTATGCTTATGATTGGGTACTAAAACTTGCTTAACTTGTTTGAGAACTGGGTTGCCTACAAAATGGTTGCTTCAAAGAGGTGTATTCTTAACTTACGATTGTCCTACTCCACCAACACCAAAGCCTTGGAATACCATAAAGATGAGTAACCAGACATAAGATGGTGATATTGCACTGAATATACCAAATAATGCGATCCACATCATACTGAGAGTGATAGCCTATAAAATGAGAAAATGAGAGGAGACTGATGACTTCTATCGACTTAGTATTTAGTGTGATTGCCTACAATGATAACAAATCGGATTGTATAAATAGTTTGGAGGAACTGTTGGACACTAGCGCAAATAAACGATGATTTGAGCTCTTATTGGACCATTAGTTAAGAAGTTGCACAAAACATGCACAAAATTAAAAAAAAAACTTTTTAAAAGATTTTAAATAACTCCGGGCAGTGAACTTGTTAATACAGACCCCGTTGACAAAAACTTGTTCAAATTCCGCAGCAAAGACGCTAGAACAATGTCGTTCAACGTTGCTCCCACGTCTTTACTGCTGACTTTGAACAAGTGTTTACCCAGGGGAGTCCATATATGGAGATATCCAGGAGGTCTTAAATTTAAAAACTTTTAAAAAAAAATTAAACATTTTTAAAACTTTTATTTAAAATAACTGATAATATTATCATTTAACGTGTCAGCGCTTATTCGAGAAAATATGCTAACATTACGGCGCAACTGAGGAAATACGCCTTAAGGTCGTTTTCCATTCGGAGATCTTTACTGCTCGGGCGGGAAAATCCTGCGCGGAATTTATTTCGAGCATGCGTATTTGTGAAAAAATCTCAATTTATTCACAAATACGCATGCTCGAAATAAATTCAGCGCCGTGTTTTCCCGCCCGAGCAGTAAAGATCTCCGAATGGAAAACGGCCTTTACGGTGCTTAATTGTACGTTATCCTTCAGGCGCCTAATAAAGGAAATACGCTAACCTTACGACATTTATTCGAGGAAATATCTTACCAATTTTCTACCAGAGGTATCACATAGCCACCCCCAAAACCAACAACCAAAAAACATGCCCGTAAATACACTCTAAAATAATAATAATAATAAAAAAACTTTTTAGGAGGCAGAAACCTTCATCTAGGATCCTGAAAAATTAAAAAATCTTTAGAACTGCATATATTTTCCTAGTTCAAGAATAAGAAATTTTTGTCTTGTCATACGTGAATAAATTTACTAAAAAGTACTAATGAAGTGTGTAAATTTAGTAGCCTGATCTACAGACGAAGGTCGATCCTCTCTCTTAGTCTGTTTACTTCTGCAGTTAATGTAATACATTGACATCAGAATTCATCACGAAATGCGTTACTGTACGCGAATTTATACATTATTGATTGATTGATTTAAAATATGCTTGATTCATTGCAGCATAGTAATTAATAATGGTACCAAAGCTACCATGAAAAAAGAAAAAATTATTTTTCTGTTGCATAAATTACCATCTATTAACGTATTTTGTGTTAATAAATTCTGACGTCAATGTATTACATTAACTGCATAAGAAAACAGACCAAATGAGATCTGGAAGAATCGAACATGGTCTGTGGAAGAGGCTAAAATTTAGCCGTTCACAAACAAATTAAATAAATCACTGCGTTAGAGAGTCAAATATACGCTACAAACTATTAATTTTCGACCGAAAGTACACACAACAAATTTTTATCAAATGAAATGTGTTCGAAATTGATGTTCGAATTCAGATTGATCATTTTAAGCCTAAAAACATTTTAAGAATCTTTTAGAATTAAAAACGTTATTTCTTGGTACAAAAAATAAGAAACTTTTAATAATACACCCTTCGCCAGGTTTCTTATAAAAAAAACACGTGTAATATGTAGAAATAAATATAGTGTGACATAGATAAAGTTAATTTTTGCAAAGAAGATTACTGAGTCAACGATCTTGCAATTCATTGGTTTATTCGTAGTGAAGAAACCAACCAACAACAGCATGCTCGTTGATATAACACTCTCCATCGTTGTCAAGGTGTTCATGAAAGGTTAATGTTGTTTGACCAAGATGTGGTCACAGTGTCTGAGAGAGTTTAATCTGTTTACAGTTGAAGCTAAGTTGGCTTTCATACTCTAATAAATAACTAAAACATTTTGGATTTAAAAATGATCAATATCCTAATGATGCAGGCGACGAATAGAAAGAATGTTTTCTGAAATATAATCCCAAAAATCTGTATGCAAAGCTTTCAATTCATAACAGGATAGATATTATTAGTATGTTACGTCATGATTTCCACTATGCGATAAATTCCGTTCGAAAGCCAAAAAAGACATTCTATGGTAGAAATTGACGTTACGCATCATGTGATGTCAATTTATGCCAATGGACTGTCTTTTTTTGACTTTCGCACGAAGTTTTTCACCTAGCAAAAAAAGACAACGTCTGTTCAGGGTTAAACAATAGTCACGCAACGCCTAAGTTGTTAGTTAATCAATATCATGCAACAAGACTGTCGGGAATCACCTGGGGAGGAGTGTTTTTAATATAGTTTGCAGAAAAGAAAATATATTTAAAAACACTCCTCCACATGTGAGATGTCCGACATTTAATTTCAGGCTGGACGTAGGTACAACATGGAAAGAAATCGCTACCATGGCAGCACCTGACGTTCTGACGTCAAAACAACGTCTTATTTACGTTGAAAAAACGTCACGTATCCATTGAATCGTTGCTATGTCAACTCAAATGTTCTTACAGTTGATATTAAAGCCGTTTCTTCAGCTGTTAGATTCCAATAACATTGTACAGCTGGTCCAAGAACAGCTAATAATGTTATGGCTATAGCATCAGCCATCTATGGTAGAAAAATTAAGTATAGTCATGAACAACCTCTCCTCCAGGCTTCTCGATATCTATTAGGAGCTAAATCTGAAAAAAAACGTTTAAAAGCTATTGGGACAATGTTCAGAATGAGTGACATTAGGTCGTTTATTACTAGGTTGTTGGTAAATACTGTCACTTTTTTATTAAACTATAAGGTTGAATACGTTTGCTGAAATTTAAAAGAATCTTCGTCAAACTTAACTCTTTCATGACACCAACCTAGTTGGCAAAAGCTTGTTCAAAGTCCGCAGTAAAGACGCTAAAACAAGGTCAAATAAAGTTGTTCTAGTGTCTTTACTGCCGACTTTGAACATGTTTTTTAAGCCTATGCCTATGTACGTCGAATAGCAGGAGGTTATAACAACCATTACAAATTTTCACAGTGGGAAAATACTAGTTGAAAGTCTGCAGTAAAGATGCAAGAACAACGTCATTCGACGTTGCTTTAGCGTATTTACTGCGGACTTTGCTCAAGTTTTTAAGTACTTGGTTCCTCGTAATTAATATATCGGCACAAAAAACTAGAGAGAAAATTGAAATGGTATTTCTATCAACGTATTTTAACCATATCTAATTAGAGAAGTGACAAAACTCGATTAAATATTTTATCGAATCTTAATCGAGTCTCAAGAGTAATGATCACACTTACCCAACTAAATCCAACAAGAACAGTAAGTTTAATTTGAAACCAACCAAAACCAAGCTTCTCGACACATTCATTAATCGTGAAAAATTTTTCATCCTGAAGTCCTGGAAAAAGATTATGAAAACACTTTGATGATATCAAGGAGGATAATTGTAAGATATTACCCAGTGACAAAACAACGACAAAACAACGTCAGTGGTCTTCTGAGAGATGTAGCTAACGAATCTGTTCGAAATTTTATTTTAAAAGCACTGCATTTTTTGCAATCCTTTGCAAGAGCGTTGACTCACCACTCTTCTCTGTAAATTTTATTTTCCAAACGTTCCTGAATATAAATACCTTCGAACTCATTTTGTAATAAACTTTTGCTTTCACAACACTTTTCCATCAAATGTACAGAGTACAGAGTTTCTGTTATTCTTCTTTACCAGGAGAACTAAAATAAATAAAATTGAAAATGAAATATATATACAAACATCACAGTTTAACACAGTCATTTATATACTTTCCTGTCACCCGTTTATTCAATATATTGATAGTCATTCTTTTCTTTTTCTTTTATATTTTCGGGGGGTAAAACTAACAAACATAATATACATTAGCGACTATGAAAGAATATTTTTCATATAAATAATGTAAGCCCCAGGAGGTTATGACAGGAAAGATTTAATATAACAATAATGAGGAGCACCGCATGAAAGACTACTGAATACGGACCTGTCTAATTCCGTATTTGGATTGTGGCTTACCATATACATTACACATACATAGTCCGAATACGGAGTTATACAGGACCGTATTCGGTAGGCGTTTACGCTGTGGAGATGTTATTCGATCTTCGCACTCTTCTCTACTCTTCATTAATCTCGATAATACAGATTAAAATAACAGAGAATCAGGCCTTCACGCATTTGCCGTGTAAGTCACGCATCTTAAGTATTCTTTATTATCACGCCCGCATTTTGAAAAATTAGCAAATTTCACGAATTTTTCAAAATATTGCTATGCAATTTGTTCTAATGGTGTGCGATCGCTCGAATTCGAAAATTTTCTTTATCGCCCAACCATGGTGGCCGACAGGTTTAGGCATTCACTCAGTTTTTTTTACAAAGGTTTGCAGCCCTGGAGAATGTTCGTACACACGTTTTTTTCTTTAAGGAACCAGTTTATAAGAAACTAGTGCTAGGACACTAATTAAGAAACCGCCAATACCGATCTCAGAGTTACAAAGAAACTTTTGAAATTTTTCTAAACTTGACAGCAGTGAAAATTCGCACAGTAAAGCTACCGAAGCTATTTATTGAACAACTGTATTGTTAATGTGAGGTCAGCAGTACTAGGCTAGGGTATGTTCTGTTATAGATTAACTAAGAAACTCCTAAGAAACTTTCAATACTGAAAACAACAAATCTTTACGAAACTTTTAGTACTGAAGGGGTATATTCACCAACCTTGTTTCCAGTGGTATATTCACACCAAAATAACGAATACAAATACTGGCTTTATGGCAGATATACAACTTTTAAAACTGGCAACACTGACAAAGTAAATCTTGAATGTGGCAATCTCGTTACCAGGACTTCTGGAGAGATCTGGAGAGAAAGTTGCACCGCACGTACACAAAATAATATGTTCCATATATCTCAAATTGCAAAAATTACTGTTTTGATGGATTTAAAATAATAGTTGACTAAATTGTCTGCGCAGATGGGTGTTATGTCAACGAGCTTACAATTGATTGGTTTCTTCGGTATGAAGAAACCAATCAATTTCAAGATCGTAGACTCAGTACTTTTCTCCGCTGCTACACTTACGTGAAATTTTTCTAGTTGCTAAAAGAAAAATTATATTTCTGTCACTTTTACTTGTTCTGTTCATATATAATTATTATATGATCAAGATGGTTCAAACACTGAGAAACATCCATTAAAAATTAAACACATGAATAGAAAAATAAAAAACAGCTTTAAAATGTTTTTGATTTCTTCGAAAATATCATAATCTTCTTCTCACATAGGCGTGGACGAACATTCTATATAGCTACATACACATCATCGTAAAAGCTTTTATTGACGTTAAACTGTTGTTTTTTACATCGCGTGTGACCACGATCAAACAACGTTATTATTTTCTAACCGCAGCACTAACATTTTAATTTCTTCAAAAATAAAGATGCGATAAAATGACCCAGCCGTTAAATCTAACACTATTTTGCTTACTTTGAACAGGTTTTTGCCTACTGGGTCTGCTCATTAAATGTAAACTGCATATAAATAAGCCTATTGTCACATGTTTCTATTGTGCTTATGTGTAGTTTTTCTAAAGCCCAAAAAACCCTTAAATAGTTAGTACAGATACGCCCTCATAAAGAGTGCCCTAAGTGTATAGTATGACCTTGTTTGGTTTAAAGATGCATAATCACCTATTTTTGGTCCGAATTTCAATATCTAGGTCAAATGGATACGTGACACACACTACCCAGAAAATTTCTAAAAATGTCAAGAAGGGGCAAAACAATCTATTCTTTCCTCTGAAAACAGAAAATGTTTGACCAAACAAAATGGCTGTCACGTCAGACAGTGAGCATAGAAAATAAATAATTTCCTACAACTTCAATCAATTATATCTCCACTAATATTCATTAAGTCAAATCTTTAGAATATGTTCCTAGCAATATGAACTAGACTATAGAAGGAAAAATTTGAAAAAAAAAAAATCTGTGGTTGATTTCCATTAGGTGGAAAATTCACATTCTACGAATGTCTTCTTTTTGCTTTCACGTGGAATAGACCTATTCACAATTATATAAAAACGAAGCGTTGGCTGCTCAAAGTAGAACTTGATGCAATGCAATAACTTCCTTTTTGTGCACTGCAGTGCAGCCTCGTTTTCATGTATTTGTGAATAGGTTTATATAGCTACCGTCTAATGGAAATTAACTTTTAGTTTCTTTTAGATGTTACACAAATTTATTTTGTAAATATATGTTGTAGCTAGCAAGGACCTCCTTGTGGCTAGTAAACATAAAACTACAGTACAACATCGATTTAACAAAATAACGAACTCCTTATAACGAACTCAATCAACGATCTTTTCCCTTGTTAATAAAATCCTCTAAAAAGCCTCTCTACATAACGAGCTTTACTTCCCTCTAGAGGGATTATTATTTGATTGTTTTGTGGCGACCATGACATGATATACTGAACGTTTTCATTCATAATAACTTTTTCGTTTCATATGAAAATATATGGAGAGAGGTTATTTTTTATTTTATGTTATTTTTTGTTGGTCACCTAAAGCAAGGCCACAACGTCACTGGATTGAAAAGGGTTACAAAAGGAGAAAATTAAAAATATATAGAATTAGAAGTTTGATATAAAAATTATATAGAGTTAGTATGAAAGTAATAAAATTTCATTTCATTTATTAAAAATATTATATTTACAATTTCATTGAGATTAGAATTGACTCCTTATGACGTCATACGTCATACGGTTCATTTATTTAGTTAGTTACATATTTTTTCTATTATACCCATATTTCACATCATATGCTCAAAAATAAAGTTTGCATAGAAGTGGTCTTACATAGAAGAGATATTTCTTTTTCTATACGCTGACTAATTGAGAAATAAATTCCGCAACGCAGTAAAAATCCGATTTGCAGAATAAATTCCACAGAGTATGTGCATTGAAGGAATGGTCATTGTAAACATTAATTCCGCAGAATTTCATGCCCGCAGAATTTAGGTAAAACGCTTCACCATGTCCCACCGTAACCATGAATAAAGTGTCGTGTCAGCGATCTTCTTTATTGGTTTATTAGTAACAGGAGACCAATGAATTGGAAGATCATTGACATATTGAGTTTTTCGCAGTTTTTGTTTGATAATTCTAAGTTGATTTCCATTATCCAGGTAGAAAATTCCGTGTGAAAGCCAAAATACCTTTATACTATGCCAGGCAAGAAATATAAATATCGTATTTCTTTGCAAACCCCAGGGCGTATCAGCCCATTATTACGCGTCTCTTTAGTTCGTTTATTGTTCTTAGACACAAGAAGCCTTTACCGATAAACTCGGGGTTTATACACCAACAAATATGGTAGAAGATAAACATCGTTCTATATGTCCGACATGTTTTTCTCGTAAATAAGTAAAAGTAGACTATCACAATTTGTTCAAGCAGTAAAGACGCAAGAACGACGTCTTTCATTTTTGTTGAATTATAATATTTGGTAAGGGAACATCTCAAAAATAGAATCTACAGAGACTGTAATCACTGTAATTTACAGTACTGAGTCAACAATCTTGCAATAGGTTGAAGAAACCAATCCATTACAAGTTCGTTGACCTAAGACGTTTCTGTGCAGATTCATTGAATTTTGTCAATTTTAGTTGATTTAATCCTACCAAAAAAGTTGGATTTGGAGCGAAATTTTGAGATGGTCCCTCACTTTCATTTAAAAAAAGGGTTTTTGTCACAAAATCTAGATGTTTATATTTTTACCTGGTTTCTTTTGATTTTCCTGCTTTTCGCTTCTCTTAATTATGTTCCGATATCCATTTTGATATCATTCGATAAATATATTCGATATTATAATCATAGCAGATACCAACGTCTATTATTGTTCATCCATGCATATGTTCACTTCGGTTTAATTAAGTGCCGGTTGGTCATGTGACTTTATAATCATACTCAATAAGTGATTTTCTGCGCATGCGTTAAACACATATTGATTCTTTGCGCATGCGATGAACACGAGTTACTTTTCAATTAAGCGTAGACTATTATATAGTATTTCGCAAGCATTCGGAAATAGTGGCGCAACGGGAATAGTAACAAGAGTGCGATGTTTCGCCTTGAGATTTGCCACTGTAAATTTAGCCCGGTTTACATTACCCCATAAATAAGGTTCGGTTTACATGGGCTGCAAGTCTAAATTAAGTGTAATTCGTAATTTGAATTCACCCAAATAGAAAGCGTCATTGTTCAGCATAATACCGGGACGGTGAAGCCAGCACGGAGAAAAAATGTGACTAAATTGGCCCAGCATGATACAACCGGATGCAATGCCGTGTATATCCGTATTCGGACTGTGCATTACCATGTACCTTATTAATAAAAAAAAGTCAGACAAAAAAATTGGTCGGATTAAAGTTTAGACGGTAAAAACTTTAGTAAATCATCCAAAATTTGGTCACTTTTTACCGACTAAAAATTATCAGGCTGGTCAGGGATATCCGAAGCTGTTGAAATTGCTAACTCTTTATTTGAGAGGATCGAGAATCCATTATTTATCAGATCTGTAAATCTAAGAACAGTATGATCAAAATATATCTGGAAATTTACGTAGGTCTTGAGTTTGTATTTGTTAATTTTATTCGTTCCGTTCTTGTGTTTAAAATATTTAATAGTGTGGCTTTATCCCTCAGATAATTAATAATGATGAAATGAAAGACACAAATATACGACAAATCCATATATTATTTCTGTAGAGCTTTTGGCCTATACAGCGGCCATTGTCAATACAATTTTTTACTAAAATTCGTAATTTTTTATATAATTTTTTGAACAAAAGA
>JAULBZ010000708.1:0-27555 GCA_032360805.1 Neoturris breviconis
CAGACGAGGACAGATAATAATTCTTTCATTGCTATAGCATGTCTTTTTTTCTTCATATCTGTACCATTAAGAGTTTCATCAATAGCAGTAAGTAACTGTTGATCTTTTAAAGGTAAGAAGTGTTCACACAATAATGTGCATAATATCTCTTGCTGTTCAGTTGCACTAAATATATATTTTTTTCGTTATTAAAAGGATGTACCTTAGGGGTATTAATTTTTGCAGGTATAAGTTTTTGGGAATTTTCGTAAATAAAATTCTTGTGAAATATTTTCCGGTTTATTAAATTCATCCTTAGCCCCTTGAGGACAACTGTAGTTTGATTTTTCAAAAATAAATACCTGCAAAATATCCGAAAATTGCTCAATCGCAAAGATAAATTCCTGCGAAATTAAGATAATAAAGACCCACAAAAATTAGTACCCCTAAGGTAGTTTGATGAGCATTTTTTCTCCGTGGCTTAACCCTATTAATCCTAGGGAGCATGATGGGGGCCTCCCTCACATAACCTTTTCAATAAAAGTGATATCATGTTGAAACTTTCTGACATTTGCTAACTTTTAATTTGGAAACAATTTTCTTTACGCAATGCATCATTATGCACATTCTTTGACGCAACAATGTCTTTTTTCAAAGATAATTAGCTAGCTACTATTAACTTCTTAAAGTAATGAGGTAACAATCCAACCATAACCAGCAAACAATATTTTTAATTCTACACTTAGAGTGTAAAATGAGACTTCCTCCTAGATTAAAACCATCATACCAAATTAAATTTTGAGAATACTTTAGATATCATACCCTATTCCCTGCCAACACATGAAGTTTTTTCAATGTAAAAAAGACGTTGTTTTGACGACGTCTTTGTTAAGTTGAAATAATGTCACACGCCTAATGGGTTCCTTCCTCCAACACCATTAGTAATAACGATATAAACATTGCTATTTACCTTGGGTAAGTCAATCGAATATTAGGCAAACAATTAAATAATTTTTTAAAAGATTTTCCATATATTCCGTGTGAATCAGAATTATAAGTGATAACATAAGTTGTATCATCTAATTGTTGCCACGCTTCTTTTACTGGATTATACGCACCACCATGTTTCACTAATTGGTAAATCAGCTCCACAGTAGACATATTGTCAACCTTGTGTAAGATAGAAAACAGCGTGTTACAAAATACTTTGTTTTTCTCTTGAGTTATTTGTTTAGAGT
Source organism: Neoturris breviconis (assembly GCA_032360805.1). Taxonomy (NCBI): domain Eukaryota; kingdom Metazoa; phylum Cnidaria; class Hydrozoa; order Anthoathecata; family Pandeidae; genus Neoturris; species Neoturris breviconis. The sequence continues at coordinate 1,218 of JAULBZ010000708.1, forward strand.
CTATGTACTCTAGTGCAAAATTTAGTAGTAGTCAAACTTGTCATTGTACAAAACAATCACATGAAATAATAATGCATCCAAATTGAATAAGAACTTCTGCAAAGTTAAATATAACTAACGCATACATCAAGCCTGTAATTAACTGTCCGAAATCACCTGTTGAGGAGTGTTTTGAGTATAATTTCAATCAATCATATCCAGACTTCCATATTGTTCTTTGACATGCCTTACTTTTTACAAGATTGAAAGATTCAGAGGAGATAAAAATAATAATCAACCATGAAGAGTTTCTACAGAGGAGAGTACTGAGTCAATGATCTTGCAATGGATTGTAATCCATTGTAAGCTCATTGACTTAACACACTTCTGCACATGTCTTAAGATGATTGAAACCTACTCATAACCTAAAAGATATAACAGAAGAAAGACAACAAGCGGTACAATAGTCTTGAACTTGTATTAACTCCTGAAGATACCTTGCATAGATGTATATCTTCAATCAAGCACACTAGCTTCTTATTACCAATAGGTTGATAACACGTTGAATGTTTCCACTCAAATACTTCATTAAGTCTTTCCCATAATGAATGGGTTGTTAAGAAGTCATTTGCATTGATTGCCAGAACAACAAAGTCACTTTCATCAGGCTTTTGTTGTAGTAACTGAGATTGTAATAATGATGATTTTCCACTGCCGCACTGACCAGAAAAAACGAGTGATGTTGATGATTCAATAAGATTATTCAAAAGGTAGGTAGTGCTCTGTAATAAAGAAATTCAACAATTGTAAAGCTTGAAAGGAAGAAAAATATAAAATCCAATAATCACTGTTCATCAGCTTCCCTTACTGACTGCTGCAGACTTTTTTATTTTACCCAAAAGATACGCTCAACCATCCCTCCTTCCCGGTAATTATTTTGAGTACCATATTAAGTAAAATAATTCAAATGTGCGCGGGCTTTATACAATCAGTTGCATTTTGAGAGTATCATTCTTACCATTGTTGGAGTTGTGATGTTGATATGATTTGTAGTTGGTATTAAGAAATAATCGTGAATATTCATAAATAAATGACTTTCAGAATTCACAATAAAATTGCCAACCTAGAGTATGACAAAACAAAATTTTAAACCAATGGAATGTCTTCTTTGGGCTTTCACGTGGAATGCTCAACCTAATGAAAATCAAGCTTAATTAGTTAATTAATCCAGATGAAATGAAATGGCAAGCTCGTTGTCATAACATAGATACAATCACACTCCTCCACATTGAATCATTAAAATATCAGCTTTTTAGAAAACAAATGACTACCTCATCAAAGTTTTTGACTGAAATCATCACAAATTTATATTTTTAATTTCAAGCTTAAAAAATAACTGTCAAACATCACTTTTGGAGGAGTGTTTTTTAGTTTAGCATCCAGCTTTAAAACTATAAAAATATTATTCTACTTAGGTTTGTACAAGTAAGTTGAGTTAGTTTAGTCAAGTTTCTATAGTTCAACTACGTCAATAAAAATGGAAAATAATTTTTAGACTTATACGTAAATAATAATCGGCCCCCAATTTAGATCAAAGTCCATATTATTTTAAGTCATTTTCTCTCAAAAAGACAGTGAAAATTTGGCTCAATTATCTTCAAACTTGTACATCTTATTACCAACATCGGTGACAATAACTTCAAACAATGTTTTGTTAGAAAAACTGATTTTTATGGGGCCAAGGGGCAATAAATTTTTCGCATTAAACTTTTGGTTACGATGAGCTACGTTTTAGGACCTTAATAGAAGATTTTTGGGAAAAGAATATTGGTAGAATTTCTTCATTCATTAGAAAGACCAAAATACCTCAGTGTTTTACTCTATATATTCAGGGGAAACCTTATGAAAGCAAGTAGAAGAAAAAACAAGGTAGACCAAATGTCTCATACCTCAGTCTCATCTGGGTAACAAAGATCATCCGACCACTGTCTTTTCCACCATTTTGAAAAAGCATATCTTCCACTTGTTGTTAGTATAGTATTAAATGACCAAAAGACTGCATAGCTAACATAATTGTCATAGTCTGAAGTGATCTGTATATGCTTCGTAATACTCTAAATAGAGAAAATGAATATATATGTGACAAATATAGATTTAATGTATATTTCTAACAAGTAGCTGAGTCCCCATTAATAATGTCCTCAAACACTTTATATAACTAACTTTAATGTCTTTTGAATGGGTCTACTGAATGGTCATACTATTGTTATAGGTGTAACTTTAATGTCTCTTGAACGAGTCTACTGAACGGTCATATTAATGTTATAGGTGTAACTTTAATGTCTCTTGAACGAGTCTACTGAATGGTCATATTAATGTTGTATGTGTAACTTTAATGTCTCTTGATGAGTCTACTGAATGGTAATATTAACAAAAGAAACAACTTGATCAACTGATATTCTTCTCTGTAGAGCCAACAAGAAGTCAGAAGGGTCAAGGGGAATGGTAGACCGACTGAGTTTGAACATGATGGGAATAAAAGCCTTCACAACAGATGACAATTCGGATGTTTCAGAAGGATTCTGACTGCACAGATTTGGTAAAACACTTAGTGCTTGTAAGATGGAATTTGCATAGCACGTACTACTTTTATTAAGTAGCCTTACATGCTTGGGTTTATCCTGGGTAACACAATTTGTAACTTTACTGGGTTCTGGCTGACGGGGTGTTTTCGTAATAGAAACTTTCAGCACTGGTGTTTTTCACATGGGGTAACTCAGAGGTGGTAATAGGATCTTGGTATTACACTCTTGAGTTCCTAGATAGCCAGATGCAAAAAGAAAGACACCATGCTAATCTAGATTCTTTGCGGTAGAAAAGGCTTGTTTGTTACTGAAACCTAATCTTTTTAGACAGGTCATAACAGATCTAGAGCAGTACTCACGCGCGCCAACCTCAATTGCAGAAAGGTCACCATTCCAATTCTTCAACAAGATTGCCAAGATTTCATGTTCGCTTCACAAGGACATGTCAGTTCCACTAGTTAGAGCAGTTAGAGCAACGTGGCCTGGAAAAATATAACCGTTGCCTATGTCATCAAATAAGAACCCATCATTGGATAGATGGAGAATAAATAGATGGAGATAAATGTGAACATGCCTTGGGACAAAGGAACCTTGAATGCACCAAGGATGTGAGCCGTTGTACACGCAACTTTGTTGCATAAAAAACAAGAAGATTCTGTACAGATTCGCCAGCGTTTTAAGTTGGAAGGAGAAGGAAGGACGTCGTAGGTAGAAGCTAGACAAAATGACAGCAAGTTTGGTGGCAAAGCCATGATGGATTTCTATGAAAGATCGTTTTTCACATAATTTTACCACCTGGTCCATTGCCCCTGAACTTGAAGCTGAAGAGCCTTACACATTTTATCGTTTTCGTCAATCTCTTTAGATGTTACAGAGATCAACTTTCAGTATTGATAAGACAGCTTTTCTGGGATAGTTTCAGGTTTACTCCTACCAAAGCCTGCTTTACCTAATTGAGGAGGACCTCTTATTGATTTAAATTTGAGTTCTGCCTCTGCAGAACCCACTGCATCATTGACTTCCCAAGAACCTGACTTGATTACCCGATTGGTACCAGCAACTTAAGGATCTCTGGAATCTCGTAAAAGTAAGTGACCACTAATCTTACAAGATTTAAAAATTGAAGTAAGACTATTGATAGGCAAAGGGCATGGAGAGGAGGAAGCATAAAGACAGGGACTAGTAGTTAAACGATGTAAATTAAACCATTTCCTTATGAAAGATGATACTTTCTGCTCCATACGACTAACAGAAGAAATACATACTTCGTAAATTAGAAGAGGTCACTGAATTCCTGGGATTAGTAGATGTTGTGAAATCCACAATTCTTGAGTGCCTTTGTATGGAGATTTGTCAATAATTCTAAGACCACTTAAGAGCTTTTCCTCTAACTCATCAACAGACTTCCAATCGGAAATAATTTCATTAATAATTCGACCTAAAAACTTTACTGGCATTGAGTGAATAGAAGGGATATAAGGTGTAAAGTCAGATGGATTGGATGGTTTTGAAACACAAAAAGGTGAATTGTTTAGTGATTTGCCTTTAATCACAATAAAACTTCAAGATTTTTCAGCTCAGGACTCTATGCCAGCCCACTGTACAGTTTCTTTGCCAAATCTGCTGAAGTATTGAGATGTTAATGATACTAGGTTACCAACAAATAATGGATTTTAAAATAATTTAAAAAAATCTTTTATTGTTATACATCATAAAATATCTACTTCACAGACCAGAATATTGAATTTTTGAACCAAAAACAGCATGTGGCATTTTTAAGCTACGTTTATCTACATTCTTAAAATCAATAGGCCCCTTCTTTCGAAGAAGCCAATTATTTTCAAAAACTTTTACTCTAAGCCACCAAGTACACGATATTGCATCAACGTTGAAACAATGACAAAACGACATTGCGACATTGTTTTGACATTAATCCAAAGTCGTGGGTCCACTAGTACTCTAGTAAGTGTACATACATTAAATATCTTTATCATACTCAACACAAGACAATCAAGATAATGTTCGTCCATATTCTTAGCTTCATCTTGATTGTGAAAATATTCCAACGTCAGCTTTATATAAAGTGTGAATAGTTCCACCAAGTGTTCTTGTGTTTGTACAGATTTCTTTTGAAACATAGATTGTAAAAGAACTTCCCACGGTTGATTATTGACGGTAATAACAGGTAGATGAGATATTGTTTCAAGAAACTCATCATCAGATAAATTTGTCTAAAAAATGTTTATTAAGGTAGATTTTCACTACAGTAGACAAATTCGTAAGCCCAAATTCTAAATGAAGTGATTACATTAGTTGGACGTGACGTCCCATGACTTCAGAAGTATTAGAACTGTCATAGCCAGTGTTTGAAATAAGAGTAAATAATCACTGTGGAGGAGGGATTTTTGAGCATTGCTTCAGGCTTTGTAGCCTGAATCAATGCTCAGAAATCACTCATTCACGCGATTATTCGCTCTTATTTTAAACACTGATACCAGCTCCCAAATTAGCTCCTCTCCTGATTGTTACTGAGAATAATCATTAAATGCCCATGTCGCTAAAACGGTCATTTACAGCTTGGTTTCCTCGGTAATAAATTGCAATGCCCTTGACTCAGTGCTCTCCGTCATGTGTCACATTATATATTTTTTGGTCAAATTATCATAATTGTTACAAGTATAGACATTTTTGTCCATTATACCACAGTAAAACCACAGTAAAAATGCATTTCCTACCTGCCAAATGAATTTTACATTTTCAGGTACTTTGAACGATCCAGTTGGTAATGGGACAACATCAGGTTGAGTAAGCATATCTTGAAAAATTAATCGTTCTTCCGCAGATATAGAACCTTGAATAATGATGAAATGAAACTTGTTTGTCTTGTAAAGTGATACTAGTTTGGGTAAAATACCGTTTATCCATTGTCTAGAATGTAGTAAAATATATGTGATATCAAACAAAAAAAAGGTGCTACAGGTCACACTTGAGAAGTAACTGAGAATAGTTTAACAGAGAGTCTACTTTTGAGAATGGAAGCGAGAGCTGTACTTAAAGGGTACTTACTACTTATGAATCATGGTATAGTTAATAAATTCCTACATGATTGAAGTGCCTCTGTTTCAAATCCCAGTCAATGTTCTATACTACATACGAACCATAAATAAACTTCTGTGTCGCCTCTAGTTCAAATTCCAGTCAACATTTTACTTACTACACCATGGTATAGTTATTAAATTATTATGTCAATGAAGTGTCTCTAATTCAAATCCCAGACAATGTTTACTTACTACATATGAATCATAGTATAGCTAATTAATTCCTATGTCGTTAAAGATTCAAATTCCAATGTTTCTTGATTGACTGATATTGCTTATATCAATCCATAGTTGGTAAAAGTGAGTAGCAATATCGCAGACCCAGTGGCCAAACAACATGTTAAAAGTTAGCAGTAAAGATACTAGCATCTTTACTGGTGATTTTAAACAGGCTGTTGCAACTAGGTTATTATTCTGTCTTGTACTGTCAATATTTGCAAACAAATCATAAGCGTGTAAGGACAACATGAATAAGGGTTGATTTCTGTTAGGCAGAAAATTTCATGCAAAAGCCAACAAAAGACAATCCATTGGTAGAAATTACAGACATTATATTATAGACATCACTTGCAAGGTTATTATTTCATTACTCTTCTCCACAGTTACCTTTTTGTTTTTTCATAGTATCCAAATAATTCACCAGCTTGTAAAGCAGGTGGAGATATTAGGTCAACTTTAGTATCTTGTTCATAATTTTTAAAAGCCATTAAAAATCCTTCAATACATCTCCATGATAACTGATCATGTAATCCATTCAAAACAACCTGAAGTGGGTGAAAATCAGTATCAATGTAAATATTATGGTGATGTGCAATTTCAGTGCTATTTCAAGCTATACTACACTATACTATCTTCCACACTTCCAAACAAAATTAATTTAGAAGTCTTCTGAGCAATTGTGCACAAGATATTTTTTGTGTGTAAATTCTGTTCCAAATTAATTACAAATACATACAAGAACATAACACATCAAGTGATGTGCCATAACACACCAAGTGATGTGCCATAACACACCAAGTGATGTGCACAAGCTTTTTATTTTTTTCAGAAACTACTTTTTCCCCAAGTAGTTGCAATTATTGTTTTGGCTTTGGCACAATATTTTTCGCCTAGTGTAAATCAATCAGGGGTCATCTCAAAATGTTGTACCAAAACCACTATTCCAGTGGGCAAAAACTTATTCAAAATTCACAATAAAGACACTAGAACAATGTTTTTAACTTCGAATAATCTTTTGACCACTTAGATTTTGGTAGTGTTAAAAAAAATTAATTTGACTAGTTCAAGAAAAATGAAATTGCACAGAACGGTGTTGGCCAATGAGATTGCAAATTGATTTTTTTCTTCGCAAGTGCAAGATCGTCGTATACACCTGACATTATTCTAGCTGACATATCCTTTTAGCAAGCTTCACCTTTTTATAGCTAACAGTCTTCTAATAGAATTTAATTATGTAAGAGGTAATATAATATCAAGAAATAGAATGAAATTACATCAATAATTAAGGACACTTATACTTGCATACAAAGTATCAGAAGTACCCTTAGTATGTAACTGTTTGATCAGACAAAACAAACGCAGAGTATAATTTGCAAAGGGCACAAAATTGTTCAAAGTCATCAGTAAAGATGTTAACAATGTTCTAGCATTTTTATTGCTGACTTCGAACAAGTTTTTATTCCCTTTGAACCTTAAGCTAATAGTAATGCACTTGCTTGCTGAGCTCAACTTACTGTTCTGCAAGATGATATCATTTCAGCTAGCTGTGTGACTTTATTTGTTAGTACTGTGCTCCACCTTTCTTTGTATGACAAAGAATCAATCACTGTGTACAAATTTTCTGAAACTAAAAAGAAAACTTGTTCAAAGTCTGCAGTAAAGATGCTAGAACAACGTTCAAAACGTTGTTCTAGCGTCTTTACTGCAGGCTATGAACAAGTGTTTCCCAGCAGGTATAAGAAAACTATGAAATTTTGAATTTATATTTAAATCATTGGATGCTTACACACTTCAACTTAAATAGTAAAGAGTTAGGAGTGGGAAATGGGCGGATTCAGTTCGCCCCTCCAACAAATAAGGGAACCCATGGTGGGCCTGTCAAATAATCATACCTTCTACATCTTTAACCTCTGTTTCATCATCTTCCACTATTAATCTTAGCACAGATGCACAAGATTCTTTTTCTTTCAAGTTATCTCTAAGTAACATGCCAACATCTACATCAGGAAAGAACTCTTGAAGACGTTTTTCAAATAAAATTTCATCTTCATTATTTAATGCTGGTACCAAACATTGATGTAATGTCCTCACAACTGATTTATACTGAATGAGACGTTCAAGTTCTTCTTTATCTTCCACTGTTATACTTTCTGTATCGTTATTTTCATAAATCATTGACTCAACTATGAGAAAATAAATTATAAACAAGCCTAGTATCTACAGAACAGACAATTTAGTTTTAATGGTAGTATATTTGATTGCAGTGAAGAAATGAAGCTACTCCATTGACATATTGAAGAAACTTTTTTCATGAGCCATGACAAAGGAAAAAGAATTACATGAAAAGAAATTTTAGTTGATTGCAAAACTGTGATTTTTACAACATGGAGGCAAGCGAGAATAGTAAATAAGTCTCTCAATAACTTGATCAGTGATGCAGCAAATAATCGAAACATATTATAACTGTGTTTGAAATAAGAGCAAATTAATCACTTTGGAGCCGTGATTTTTCAGCATTGCTTCAGGCTAGAAAAATTTAAGCGATGCTATATCCTCTCCATCACAGTGATTATCTGTTCTTATTTCAAACACTGATGACTTATTCGATACAAAAACAAACAAATACCAGGATCAATAGCTGCCACAAGTTCAGGATCATACGAATTTCTGAGATCTGTAACCGAAGATACTTCCTTTGCTATTGGTTGACCTTCCTTTTGTGTCAATGTATCCAAATAGTTCGTTTGGAAACAGCTGCCAATAGTATTCAATTTCTCGTCCCAAAATCCACAAGAAAAACATGTAAACATCTTTTTCATAACTGTTAACAAATCGACTATCTGTCCGACTAAAGAAGTCGATAATAACATTCCAGCCTTTATAAGCCAAACTTCAATAATTTTTCTTTGGTCTGGAGGTGTGTAACTAACAACTCTAAAAACGCTTCTAATATCTTTTGGTATTGCATTATAATTATTTTCAGAAGAGACTGCAAACATTGCAATTTCAGCATTAAAACTACTTTCTTCTTGGTTAAGAGTAATAGTAGTATGTTTTTCAGTAAGAGCTTGATGAACAAGATTCACATAGACTGATAAAACAGATGATATAGTAGCTTGGAGATTCTCAATATTCTTGAAACACACCCAGGAACCTAATAATAGAAACAAGTTTAATTTTGTTACTTCATTTAGTTTTAAACAGTAGTTTTCTGCATTAAAGAACCAAGAAACAAAACAGTAGTATTTGTATCAAAAGCAGGTAGACTCTGATGCTCACATAGTTGTAACAAAAATAAAACTTCAATAAAGGATGAGAACAAAATAATAATACACACCTGATCCAGTAGCTCCTTTAAAAATATCCTCCATAATGCTAGCAGTCATGTTCATCGTACATACATAGTTGAATATTCGACGGCCAATCATGTTTGCTAATACATCTATTAAATATTCATTGTGATAACCCTGGAAAAATAAATGTTTCCTTAAAATTAGAAGCACAGTGGTCAAACTAAAGAGTAAAGGCTAATACAAACCATCGCAACATGTTGGCACAACATCATATGGTGCAACAAGAGCCAACATTGTTGGTTAATAATATTAGGATGGTTTGCTTACCATTTTGTGTCAAAGTTGTGCTACATTAGATGGTGTTAGGGACTATCTCAAAATTTAAGGTTAAATCAAGTAAAATTGATAAAATTCAACAAAACTAAATCTGTGCAGAAGTATGTTAGGTCAATGAGCTTGCAATGGACTCAGTAATCTCCTCTGTAGATTTTATTTTTGAGACGGTCCCTTAGATCATGTTAATTTACAGACATTACATTTTCAAAATTGTTGCGCATCTGCCAACATGACACTACATTACAATGTTGTGCAACAAAATTTATTGAGTTTTTCGTCCAATCATGCTTAAATATGCAAGTTTCAGAAGAAAAATATTATAGGACCAGAAGTTAAATTAACTGCCGGTCATCACTGTGGTGGAGATACTTTTCAGTTTATTTTTTTCGGCCAATTTTTCAATTTTCTGAGAGAGAAATTTTTGAGCATTCAAGATACAAAGCCTGAAGCTATACTCAATACTCACTTCTCTAAAGTGATTACTTGATAATCACGGTAGAGGAATGATTTTTAAGCATAACTTCAGGCTACAAAGTCTGAAGCTACATTAAAAATTCCCTCTTCCACAGTGATTATTTTACACTCCTTCATTTACCTTTTTTCCGTATATAAAGCCACTTTCATTTGCTTTAATACCAGAAGATAACCAATATAAACTTCGTTCGTTTTCACACGCAACCATACTAGAATTACTAACACCTTGAAACTCATAATCATAAGGCCATGTAATGTCACCGATACATACGGCAAGGGAACAGGAATCATCTGTGTGGATATACTTTGGGTGGATTTGCAATTCAAAGGGAAATCTATTTTGTAAGTCAACCCCATTACTTAAATTTCTCATTAAGTGTCCAACAAAGTATCGTTCGTTAGAAATGTATTGAATAAGGTTTGATATTAATTGAACTTGAAAAGGTTTTAAATAGGCATTTCTCTCTGGTATATTATCTTTCAATAAATCTGTAGCACTTCGTCTATTGACGCTCGTTGTTGGAGAGGATGCTGATATATCTAAGTTATGAAGGTCCAAAGGTTGCTCATCATGTCTGTTTGAATTCTCAAGATTTTTGTTATAAATTATGATTTGCGTTTGAGCTAATAGAAACTCACTAAATGATACAGCAATGGCATTTAAGAGTTCCATAAGTGTTTCTAAAGCTGAAACATCACCATCAAAATAACATTGAAAATGCTCTACTATTAAGTTTGAAATAAGTATTTTCATACTAAGATCCACGGAATCAGTACTAGCTTCAAATGACCATGAGCTTGGTAAAGATGGCAACAGAGATTTTAGTAAATAAGTAAATACTAATACTCGATTTGTTTCTTCAGTTTCAGAGCCCTCTTCCTTTATACCATCTATTGCTTTAAGCTTTAATGTGGATTGTTGCATAAAAATCTGTTCTTCTTCGCTATCTTCATGTTTCATCTGGTAATCTTGCAGCTGTTGCAAAGGATCACTTAATTCCACATCAAGTAAACACGCCAAATTAAATTGGTTTGTTAACTTGATAGTGCTTTGAAGCATTGATAACCAATGCTCAACACCATTTTCACATACAACAGGCTATAATAATAATATTGTTTACAGGCTATAATAGGAATAGTGCTCTCACAGACAACAGAGACAACAGATTTTAATAAGGACACTATTCTCACAGGTAACAGACAATTGGCTATAATAAAGATATTGTTCTCAATGATAACATGCCATAATAAGGATTTTTGTTCTCACAGAACATATGCTATAATATAAGGTATCAGGCTGAAACACCAACAAGACACTATAGTAGAGACACTGCGGCAAATTTCCATTTCATTTACGCCTTAATATCAAATTCGGTCATCTGAAATCAGATATAAACAAACGTATGCTCCTTTAAATGTTGATTACCATGAAGCCAAAAATTCACCACGAAAGCCAAAAGAAGGTATTTCATTGGTATAAATTGATGTCACGTGACGTCAAATTCTAAGAATGGAATGTCTTCTTTTTGGCTTTCGCAGTAAATTTTTCACCTTGTGGAAATCAATCTTAAGACATTGGATTCAAATAATTCATGTGACTTCAGTGTTTGAAGAGCAAATCACTGTGGAGGATTAATTTCTGAGCATTACTTTATCATGAAGCAATGTTCAAAATCTCACCTCCACAGAGATTATTATTTTGTTTTGACCACTAGTGATATTAACTAACCTGAGAACAAGTGCTACGATCTCAGTTGGAAAAACTTGTTTAAAGTACACAGTATAAAATATTGAAAATATAGTTCTAGCTTCTTTACTATGGACTTTAAACAAGTGTCTGTCCACTGGGATGAGACAATCTTCCTACCTTAGGGAACTTGATGTATTCACCCATGAAACAGTTGAATCCCGTGATATGGTATAACAATCCATCTTCAGATACAGTTGTTGTTAATGAGTCAATATTCTTGAAAAGTTTATACAAATACGGTGAAAGATGTGTGGGATCGTAACCTAGAATAAACAAAGAAAAGAGGGCTGAAAATAATCACTGTGGAGGAGTGCTTTTTAAAAGCTTGAAGTTATGCTCAAAAACGATTAATTTATAGCGATTAATTTCTTACTTATTTAGAGCGCTGATCACCAAAATAGATAAACTAAAGACTTCCAAAAACATGATAAAGAAATGTCACAAAAGCTAAACAATTCACAAATTGAATATTGAATATTTTGTTTGTCAGGAGTTGATCTAGCATAAGGCAAAATGGTACTGCACTGAGTCAATTTTCTTGAAACCAATTGACTTCTTAGCAAGGAAGAAGACAGCTAAGTTTAAAACATTAGACCATGCTGGCCCGATACATTGGAGCAACATCAAAACAATGTCAAGACATTGTTTTGGTGTTACTCCGATGCCGTATTGGTGGCAGGGAATGCCTTATCCTACTCTATTGAAAATCACTTATTTCAGATAGCATTACACCCTCAGTAATAATTCAACGCCATTCAATGTCAACTCAATGTAACACCATTTGGTATTGTTTCAACATTGATTTGATGCCATGTGCCTGTAGTAGTAGGGTAGTAGTACTTATTCCAAACTCTTGCTATTACATTAAAGCATACCATTGCATAATATTGACTGAGCTTCTTCAGATGACAAAAGAAGAAGTTGAGGATTTTTATGGCGTCTTCTTTCTAACAGCTGTGTTGTTCCTGTTTTCAATACATTCATGTTAACTGCAATTCTCTCAAGTCTTTGTAAAATATCTGAAAATTACAAGTGGAATAATATATAAGATATAACATGACTATAACAAATTGGTCGAAATAAGAATTACTGTGGTGAAATTTTTTAGCATATCTGTAGGTTTTGTAGTCTGAAGTTATACTTAAAAATCACTCCTCCACAGTGCTTCTCTCCACAGTGATTATTTTATTTAATTTCGGCCACTGGATGTGAAGACAAAATTAAAGAAGCATTCTAATTGACCTGTTTAGAAATACACAAAAACGAGGCGTTGGCTGCTCAAAGTTTTGAAACATGTCCAGTAAAGATAATCAAGTTTCATGTTGACAAAGTTTATGTCTTCCCTAAACCCTAATTGTAATCATATTGGATCTTTTGGGTCTAATACCATGTCTGAATATAACTGCAAGATATCACCTATGGAGGAGTGTTTTTTGGGTAGTATTCCGCTTCAAAACAGAAAATTATACCCAAAAAGACTCCTCCACAGATGATATCTTGCAGTTATATTTAGGCTTGAATACAATGTGCTCTTGTTGATTATCAGTATTTGATGTAAATATCTTACTTGTTTTTGAAACAATCTGTAGTATATTAGGATTCTTTTGAATTGATTTCATAATAATAATAAATTCACGGCTTGATGAAGCAAATACAGCACTTTCATGAGGATTTGTTATTCTCATATCTTGAAATCTACTATAAACCTAAAAGAGTGTGAAAGGTACTATAAGCCAGAAAGGATGTAATGATCTGTAAGCTATTTCTCAGAAACAGTAATCAAAATAAAAGCGATTAATATCTGTGGAGGAGTGATTTTTGAGCATCGCTTCAGGCTCCAAGCTTGAACAAAAATCCTCCTCCATAGTTATTATTTATTCTTATTTCGACCACACCACATTGCTAGAACTAAAGAAACAAGAGTGGCTATGAATAAAAATGTGAGAAAATTAAATCTAATGAAACGTAAAATAATTTTTTGAAACCAGGATATACAAAACAATGTTTTTCCGGTCACTAGAAATGTAATCTTAAAATTTAGATGACATAGTGTCATTTTAAGCAGTCAATGAACAATGATCAACACTTAAGGCCGTTTTCCATTCTGAGATATTTACAGCTCGGGTGGGAAAATACAGCGCTGAATTTATTTCGTGCGTGCGTATTTGTGAATAAATCTAGATTTTTTCACAAATACGAATGCTCAAAATAAATCCCGTGCGGTATTTTCCCGCCCGAGCAGTAAATATCTCCGAATGGAAAACAGCCTTTACGGATGTAGTGCATGGGATAAGATAAGCAGAGAAAAGATCGAAATGGGGTCAAGGTTATCCGTATAAAAATAAAATCTTACTTCGTCAAGTTCCATCCAATTTTCCTGCGTATTGATTAATATTAGAATAAATGTTTCAATTTGTTGTAGTGTTTTCTGCCACTTAACTATATCGTCAATGAAAGAATTTGCTGCAGTGTTTTTTAACATGCTTTGTAATGAGACCTTGATGAAAAAAAAGAAAAATTAAGAACATTTTAGACTGAATAATATGATTTATAGCATAAGTATCGCTTGAAAAATAATGGAATTTATAATAACTTGAACATGCTTTTTATAATCAAATGTGCAGCTTAACAGTATAAAATTTACTGAGGTAGTGCTGAATCAACGATCTTGCATTTGATTAGTTCTTCGTACTGAAGAAACCAATCAATTGCAAGCTCATTGACTTAATACTCTTCATTGTAGATTAATTATTCTCAAATTTATTGTTTTGGCTTCTTCAAAGCTACTAAAATATCTGCTTTTTGAAACGAATTTTGGAGATGGTTGCTAATGCTGGATGATTATCTTTGACTCGTTAACATCATGCTGTTTTATTCTCTTGTTTGGGAGGATGTAACAAAGTGAAATTTACAGAAAATAGAACCATGGAGAAGTGTGCTGCAAGCTTGTGAAAAAAGCAAGCAAAGTTATTGGTACTTCACTGCAGGTGCACAAACCTGAATATAACTGCCAAACATCAACTACTCGATCAAAAACACTTCTCCACAGTTGATGTCTGGTAGTTATATTAAGGTGTGGGTACATTTACTTCGTTCTGATTATATGAAGTTGAATTTTAATCTTACTTGATGTGATTGTAATTCCTCTAAAATTGGTTGAACATTATCAATAAGAAACTTATCCGGGTCCTACAAAAAGTAAAATAAAACATCATAATACAATCAACATTAAATTAATTAAAGGTACGATATCAAAAGTAGCCCACCAAACCAAGTGAAAGTTAAACCTAAGCACATAAATATGATTTGCACGTTATACCATGTTTGAAATATTAAGATGGTACAGTTTCAGGCCAAATAAACAATTGGAACACATTTTTCAAAGTAAAATTACGTCAGGTCACTGTGAAGGAAAGGAGAGTAGTGAAATTCATATCAAGAATAAACACCCACATTTTACATGACATTAGGATTTTAAGTCTTTATTAAGATGGTACAGTTTCAGAATTAGAACATATTTTTCAAGGTAAAATTATGTTAGGTTACTGTGGAGGAGAGTAGTGAAATTTCGTATCAAGGATAAAAATTAAAACTAATCTGCTATTCTGCATACAAATTTGATTTCTAGCCGAATTAGATCCTCCTTTACTGGCCATGTCTCACTACCAACAACATAACACTGCGCCAGATATAATCTACCTTTGGTTAGTAATGGAAACGTCCTGCTTAGCAATGGTAACAAATCTCTAAACATATTCCATCCATTTCTAATTCTAGCCACAACACTGGCATCTGCACCACCTCTGGCTCCTATTGTGTCAACAAGATAGCAAAAGTTTTTAACTACTTCCAAAGGCTCACCATCACATTATATTGTCTCTATTCCTGATTCATTAGCTAATACTTCTACTGTGCATGCCTTACATTTAAACTGCCTATTCTCCTTACGTCTACCACATTCCACTGCATCTACAGCATCCCAGGGTATTCTGTCAAAGGCTTTTTCTAAATCTACGAAAGCAAAGTACAGATTCTCCTTCCAGCCAAATATCACCATAACCATTGCCTCCATGCACTCCTTCAAAGCCACTAGCTGTCTTACCAACATGCCCATTAAGATCACCAGCAATAACCACTACTTCCTTTTGACTGTCCTTACTAGTTACAGCAATTAGTCTATCATAAAAAGCATCTTTCTCTTCTTCACTCAAACCACATTGTGGTGCATTAACGAAAATGCCAGTAAAAATGATCTCACTAATCATTAACTTAATAAGAATAATTCTCTGCCAAGAAAACATTGAAACCTCCTGTGCTCTTATCATTCCCTATCCAAAATAGCTTTTATCCAGCTTCCTTACCTGTAATCATTCTAACAGATTTAACTCTCCACCTTATTTCTTGTACACAGGTCTATAGATCTAAGCTCTAGCATCTCAACAATCTCTTCTGACCTACCTCACAAAGTTCCAACATTCAAGCTACAAACTCTGAAGTTTACAAAATCTGTTCTGGTTGATGTAGCTTATTGACGATCTGGCTATGCCTACATCCAACACTAGCCCTACCATGAGCAACACCTTTACTACAATTAGCTCCAGTCCTTTTTACGCAGTTACATAAAATAAGTTTGGCAAGTTTTTATTGGCCAGATGCCCTTCCTGCCCTTTCTCCTACTAAATAGATTGCCTTCACTACGGCTAGAGAGTCAAATCTACCCCATATGTATATGCATCTGTATATTATTACGTATGTACATAAAGATATACCCATAGACTATAACACATATTATATTATTTGAATAAACTGTGTTTTAATTGGTAGTAGAAACCATGCAGTTATTTTTTTTAATGAAAGTTTAACACCTATATCTAATATCTAATAGGTGGTTGCCATCATCTGTTATTAAAATTAATAAATAAAGAATAATCAAATAGAACATTAAAAA
Source organism: Neoturris breviconis (assembly GCA_032360805.1). Lineage (NCBI taxonomy): Eukaryota > Metazoa > Cnidaria > Hydrozoa > Anthoathecata > Pandeidae > Neoturris > Neoturris breviconis. Next base: position 17,900 of record JAULBZ010000708.1, read on the forward strand.
TGGAGACTTCAATTTTTGAAAATTTAAAAATTAAGATTCATGGCCAAAGTCTCATAGAAAAGTTGTTTTTTAAATGTAATTCTGGTCAAATCCTTATAAACAGTTTAGGTCAACAAAAATCATAAATTGAACATTTTTGGTGAATGTCTCCACTTTTGAAAAAAATCGCTTTTTCGTCGATACTTGGTCCTGATTAAACGAAATAAAAAGAAAATTGGCCAGCAGTCTCTTAATATTGAATGCCATAACCAAATTTCAGGATGATACCATGCCTTTTCGGTACATTTGATCGAAAATGCCATTTAATCTCTTTTTGCCCAAAACTTGGGAGACTTGGAAAATTATTGAAAAGTCATTCTAAATGCTGGTACCAAATTAATTTCAAAATGCTAGTACCTTGGGAACACGGTCTATTAAGAAAAAGCGGAATACGATAGCAATAACTCATCTAAACTTTGTTTGACTGGCTAAAAATAAATGCAGCTCAGGGACCATCTCCAAAATTTGTTTGCACGGAAGGAGTGCTGAATAAAAGATCTTGCATTTGATTGGTTTCTTTGTACCAAACTTGCAAGTTCATTGACTTCTTTAAAGCTACTAAAATATCTGCTTTTTGAAACGAATTTTGGAGATGATTGTTTAGATGCATTTTTTATCTCAATTAAAAAATACCATCATTTTGATGTTGGCTTATGCCTGATTTACTTAATTTGAACAAATATTGGCAGCTGTTCTATTTCTACAGACCATAATGTACTAATTATTTAGTTGATACTTCAGCTTTCAGACTGGAGTGGAGATTATGTGGCAAATACTATCAACTTATATAACTCATCAGAAATGCAGTCATTCCATTTTATGATGTGTTTTAATAGTTTAACATAAGTTGTGTTGTCTCAATAAGGTAGATTTACACTAGGCAAATAAATTTGCGTGGAAGCCAAAAGAAAACATTCCATTAGTAGAAATTGACATCACGCCTAGTGTAAACCCACTTTTCCTGATTACAGTGTACTAAATTTTTTAACAAACAGAGTACATTCCAAATGTATGAAAGAGCACCTGTGGAGTATTGTGTTGAGTATAGTTTACAACACCACTCCTCCACAGGTGATATCTGACAGTCACACTAATAATTACCTCGTCAACACTAGGAACCGTGTGCCCTAAACTTAATACAGACATAAATCTTGAACGACTTGCACGGACACTTGATGCACCACCAACACATCCTATTTCTGATTCGGTACCTCCAAATTCACTGCCCTAAAATTGACCAATCACATCAGGGCACAGAAGAATAAAACTATTTAGAGATAAGATCAAAGAAAATAGAAAGTCAAATTTCACTAATAATCATTTTATGTGTATAACATATCTGCAAAGGAGAGTGACAAGCCAATCAAATTGCTGATATGACTCTTCTCCACAATACTTGCATAATGGATGGTTCGTGTAATAGATGATTATTTAAAGGAGATAATCACTGTGGTGGAGGAGTCATTTTTGGGTATAGTTTCGGTCTACAAAGTCTAAAACAATGTTAAAAAATTCCTCCTCCACAGTGATTATCGTTCGTACTTCAAACAATTGCTCCTTGCTAATAACATAACAGACAATAAAGCAAAAGTATTTTACCATAGCAAGAAATTAAAAAGTACATACAAACTTACCGCAAAAGAGTTAGTGACAGTTGATGATGAAGCGAATAAGCGAGTATGCTTTCTTATTTCAAACATCTTACTTAACCAAATTTCTTCATAAAGTTTCAGCATATTTTCTACAGTAACATCCTTCATAGATCTCTTAACAATAGCTCGAACATCTTCAAGATTGCGTTGAAGACCAAGTTCAATTAGTTGTTTCAAAGTCATCTTCGATAAGGCATCACTAGTGATATTAATCGCACCTCCAGTAACACGCAATAACTGCTTCCAGTGTCTTGGACGTAGAGATGCTTTACCCAGATCCTCCATTATAGGGATACAAGCCTTAAATAGAGAATTAGCACTGCAGTTAAACATAACAGAAAAGCATTTTCTTCCCAGGCTATGTATCTTAAAATTGCAAGAATTTGGCACTCTACTGCGGAGCTCACATGTAGTCCCTAGTGGGTAAAAACTTATTAAAAGTCTGCAATAAAGACACTAGAACAACATCGTGCTACTGCTGACTTTAAACAAGTTTTCACTCGCTGAGTCATTTGGAATCATGATGTCAACAAAAGGAACAGACTCATCAGTGTGATGCTTAAAAAACAGCAATACAACTATTTTCATATCTTAAGCTTGAGTGACACGTAAAACTCAATAATTTATTAACTTGAATATACATATACAGTACAATGGGATGATTATGCTTCTTACAGAACTCTCATCATCCCTCTTTTTAGGCAGTGTTTGAAATAAGAGCAAATAATCACTGTGGAGGAGTGATTCCTCCAAAGTGATCTCTCTCTAGAATGTATAATTTGAAATTATTTTTTAGTGTAATTTATACATATGACATATTATCAAAGACTATCAGAGTTCAAAATGAGTCCAAATTATCACTACAAAGGAGAAATTATCAAGCATAACATCTGATTTGCTCTTATTTTGCATGCTTATAATTACATAGGTTAAAAAACTGCTGGGCATTACTGTGGAGGAGAGATTCTTCAGGATGTTTTCAGCTAAAATGGCTGAAAATAATTCTGAAAAGTCTCTCCTCCACAGTGATAACTAGTAATTATTTTAACCTCTGATCATTCTTACCTGGATTTCATTGATCATTTCTATAAGACTCAGTGTGACATCCCAACCATGCGCTATATCTGGAAGTTTCTTTACAAGAGCACAGTGCGCTTCTAAACCCTTTTTTAAAAGTCTTGGTTTGATTTTATTCCAGCGATGTCTTTTCCAATTATTGTGTTGATCTTTGATTAGTCTAAACACAAGCTTACAAATCAAATAAAGAACGATCCAATAAACAAGGAAGTCAGAGACACCCCTGTGACAAAGAATAATCATTTCAACAAACAATTCAAGTTTATCATTCATATTACTACCCATTTCCACAGGGGTGCCTTGTTATCATATCCTCAAAGAATATATTTTTGCTACAATAACTCGTCAAAGAGACTTTCTGCACTTACAACAAGCAATAAGTATACAAATAATTTAACAAAAAAGAGTAAATAATCACTGTGGAGGAGAGACTTTTGGGCATAGATTCAGGATTACTAGCCTGATGTTATGCTTAAAATCCAATCCCCCACAGTAATTATTTGCTCTTATTTTGACCACTGGTAGATTTGAACTCAGTTTCAAACACTACTCAGTGAGTAATAAGATATAGGTCTTTATAGACAGAATATTAGGTGTTGGTATTTATTTCTCCAACCAACATTTTTCCTCTTTGACTTCACAAAAGACTCAAGCTCATGTAAGAACTCAATTTATCTGTAAGAAAGGTTGGGATATTGATTATGGTGTCTAGCTGGTCGAACCTGTATCCGTCATTTCTAGTTCATGAAGATTTGTTCTGTTGTTACCTCAAACAACAAATTGATATCAGGATTTTCGACTAGATAGCCTAGTCTGTGTTGGAGTTTTCATGTTTGTTTAAGTGAAAGGAAAATAATCTAAATAATGTAAATTTAGATCTTTTTCTTCTAAATTTGCACTTTCCTTTGCTCTCTTGAAGAATTTATAACATGTTTGTTTAAGTGAAAGGAAAATAATCTAAATAATGTAAATTTAGATCTTTTTCTTCTAAGTTAGTGGGCAAAAACTTAGTAGTAAGAGTCAGTAGTAAAGACGTTTGAATATAATATCTTTACTGCAGACTTTGAATAAGTTTTGCTAAAAAGGTTGAAATTAATTTCTGTAATTTTTCTTTCTGAAGTACACGTGACTGATAATCGTAATACAAATGAATTCTATTTTTTTTAATCGTAAAGAATCGTTTCTTGTAAACAATTTAAACATAAGCAGATCACCTTTTTAGCAAAAAATTTATGATGACGGCTTACCTACTAGGCTACTCAAATATTCTACTAAAAAACAATTCTTCACAGGTGATATCTGGCAGTTCTATTAAGGCATGAATGCTAATATTTAGGCTGAAGCATGTGTAAAAGATAATGTTGAATGGGCAGCACAGAGATACAAACTTACTTAAATGTTTCCCATACTTGATGTGACCAAGTCAACTGTTCTTGCATTCTGAAAGAAAAGCATACCAAATAATTCAACTCTGCATTTCATTGGATAATTCAAATAACTGTCCACTCACTGATAAGTACTCAATCCTATGAAGTACTTCAACTATTTCAATGTATTTGCAGCTACATACCAAAATATTTACAGCATTTCTACACATTTTGATAACCAAACAAAATGTAATACTACACCATATTTTATGACCATCCTCATAAACAGTGGGGTAAAAATGAAAGTATTTTACCTGCTGATCATACTGAAATCTATAACTTCTTTTTCTAACAGTTCTTGTAGCTCAATTAAATCCTAAAAAATTAAACCACAATATAATGGTCGAATAACATCTGCGAATGAGCATTATTGAAGTACAGTTTTTCAGCTTTGAATCTGAAAACTGTATTCAAACAAATGTTCCACTACAGGTGGGTACTGAGTAATATTCTTAAAATTGATTGGTTTCTTCCGCAGTAAAAAGCCAATCAAATTTAAGATAATGTGACTAAAATAAACGCAACCTTAATTTATTTAAAACAAGAACTAAAGTAATGATATTGGTTGAAGCTATACTAAAAATAAACACTCCTCCATATTAATTTATGTTTTAAAGCATTGCAATTCTAATATTGTTAACAATACTCATACCATATTGCATGGTGTAAAAGGCTATTAAACACAGTCATGCATATTCCCATATTTGAACTGTATATTGCAATGACAATACACAGCCCATATAAGGACATATACAGGACAATAATTGGCATTATTACCATGCTAAGAGGACCAGTCACAATTAGTGAAATAACATGCCCTGATTGGTTTATGTGATATTATTGTAGGGCAATACTCTATGGTACTGCCTGCTGAACCATCATATCAACAAATATGGTACTAGAGAATGTAAATAAACAAGTCTGTCTTCTTATTCTTTTAGATGCTTTTAGCTGAGATGTCATTGCAGAGCTTGAAATAACTGCCAGTCATCACTGTGGAGGAGAAATTTTTCAGTATATTTTCCGCCAAATTGGATGAAAATATTCTGAAAAATCTCTCCTCCACAGTGTTATTATTTCAAGCCCTGCATTGTACTGCAACAGTAATAATTTTTGGTGATGCAATGCAATGCTAGATTTTTTTTGTGAATGTTTGTTAATCTTGAAACGAGGGTGATATTTCTATTACTTTCAAAACGATTTTTCAAGCAATTTATTAATCCAGGTAATAATCCAGCACTGGCATGTGACATCTTATCAAGACTTTTTTAATGTTGCAACGTCAAAAAGACATCTTTCCGACATTGATAAGACGTTGCATGCCACTGGGACCCTCGTAAACAATTAGCATTGGGTTAAATTTTCAAGCTGTGATTGGGGTGTACGTTAAATTGACTCACTTGTGCTTCCTGCTCCATATCTTTTATCTCTTTTTGAAATTGGTCAATGAGAGTGTAAGCAAATGACACTTCAATGTCTCTTTGATGTAAATTTGAATCTTCAATTTCATTTTGTATGTTTTCGCATTGATCCTTAAAGTCTTGTAATACCTATAAAATAAATATTCTATATCATTCACAAGACTAAAATCTGTCTCTTGGATCGTTATACGGTGTTCGATTAAAAACAAATAATTGAGGGCCAAAGCTATGTTCCAAATTAGTCCTCCACAGTGGTTATTGTTCTTATTTCATATTTTGGAATTTATCACAAAATCAAAATTATTTCACCATGTTAATAAAGATGTAGTTTTGAAGTACGGCCAAGATTATCTCGTTATTTACATTTTAATGAAACAACAAAACAAAAAATCTTAATTATTTTGCATGGAAAATCTTTTACAAGTTCATGCTTCAGAAGATTTTTGAGTAAAAATTCTCTAAGCCAAAGTTTCTTCCATTCAAATAATAATAACAACAATAAATAAAACCTGTTATAATAAATAATAATTATGATATAATGGATTAAAATTCAAGTTACATATTGATCTCGGAATCGACTGATTTCTTTTTATTTTAAAAACCAATCGATTTCCAGTTTCTTCACTGTTTGTGAATTTAGTTTTTTGATAAATTAATTTGCATGCAGGTTATCCTGTTGCTAAAAGAAAAGTTACCTCACCTTTATAACACTTTCTTCCTCTGCTTGTATTTTTGGACCTAATCTTTGTTTTGCTTGATTAACTTTCATTTTCAGATTATTCCATCTAAAACAAAGCGAATTTATAAATGTTTTTCTCTGCTCTATTTTCCTAGTTTTGTATAACGAAAATGTACAAAAATAATATATAAATTTAAGAACAAAAATTACAGTTACTGATTCTTCCACATTTGTTACATGAACCACAAGCAAAAAAATAATTGTTGGACATCACCTATGGAAAGGTGTTTTTGAGTTTTAACTGAAACTATACTAAAATAACACTGCTCCACAGCTAATGTCTAGCAGTTACATTAAGGCTTAGAACCTATCCTCATAATAATCACAGGCGTTAAAATAACTGTCAGTCATCACAGTGGAGAGAGATTTTTCAGAATATTTTCCACCAATTTGGTTGAAAATATTCAGAAAAATCTCTCCTCCACAGTGATGACTAACAGTTATTTTTAGCCTGTAATCATTTCATTGGATTGAAGGAAGGTATGAAACAATTCTGATATTCTTCTTGCATAAGAAATCTATTGAGTTTCGCATTGTAGAAATTAGTACTCTTGTTGATTGTCCCTTACCGTAATGGAGCTGCAGTATAGAACTGTTGTGTTTTCTCTGGTAATTTCTGATCATATTTCTCTAACAATTGAATTGTTCTTTTCATTGCAATGAACTTTTTATCAAGTTCAGCTTGCTGTAAGCTAACCTAAGACATAATACAAAAAAAGATTAAATAATGTAAAATACAGCACAATAGATTAGTATGAGTTCTTTACCAAAGGTGGCAATAAAACTCATCATGAAACAGAAAATGTAGCAATATTTGAAATAAAAACAGTATACATTACTGTAGAGGAGTAAGTTTTAAGTAGAAGTTATGCTCAAAAAAATAGTTATGTTCAATAACTGTATAAATGTATTTCCCCATAGCTATGCTACTACTCGTGTAAAACCTACTTATTTGATGAAAATAATGAACACCTACAAGACTGACTACTAATCAAATTGTTAACTAACCTCATTGAAAGTTCTCATTAGTTTCATAAAAGATAAGATATCTCTTTCTTCTCCAGTAATCCCTTCAATATCAGGTTCAATTCTCTTCAAGAATGAATCAAGTGAGTTTAAAGTGTCACGGACCTAAAATCGCAAAGACAAGTCAATGACTACATTATTTTGGTTGTAGTTTCTTTGCACCAAAACATATCAATTGTAAGCTTTCACACACACACACACACTATAACCCTGCACTGGCTGCAGAACCAACAATTTAACTAACTGTGATATAAAACCTTTGAGAACAAAAGTAAGTGTACCAGAAAAATATAATATATAGAGGAGAGTACTGAGTCAATGATCTTGCGATGGATTGGTTCCTTTGTACCAAAGAAACCATTGCACTGAAAGTTCGTTGACCTAACACGCTCTTGAGCAGTTTTGTTTAATTTTTGTTTAATCTTTAATTCTACCAAAAAAGTTTATTTGAAGCAAAATCTTCAGATGGTCCCTCAGTTAGGACTAAAAACCATCACGATTGACAAATTTTAGTAATGCAAGCTCATTATTTTGTAATGTGTTAAGTTTAGAGTATAACACAAACACGGAGCTCTGCATATGAACAAGAGTATGACACAGTGTTTGAAATAAGAACAAAATAGTCACTGTAGAGGAGGGATTTTTGAGCATTGCTTCAGACTTTTAGTCTAAAGCAAAGCTCGAAAATCTCTCTTCCACAGTAATTATTAATTGTTCTTTGTTCACGTTTATTTCCAACTCTTTCCAAGCACTAAAAAATAATGTTGATTCAATTCAAAAGCAGATTTTAAGAAGAACTTTTCTTTAGATATAACGATGATCACTTCCTATAATAACATTATTTAAATTTAAATCTCTAATTGAACAAGGATATGCATTCTTACTTGATCAGATAAATATTTTGTATATGTATACATCCACTTCGATGCATATGTCTCAATAGTTTGTAAGACAGGTTGAAAGTTTACTCGAAGCCAACTTAAATCATGGGTTGCTTCAGCAGCTCTAAGTTCTTGCAATGCATTCTAAAATAAATAAAGTAGCATAGTGAATAATAAGTGTTCAACAAACTTAGGCACCCTTTACACCCCTAAATGAGTGTAACCCTAAATGACGCATGCAATTGATTGGTTTCTTTGGTATGATTTTTTTACCTATCGCCATGTTTCAAAATTAAAACTCCTAAAGAAGTCATAAAATTGTCATATCAACCAATTAAAAATGAAAGAAATATCATTACCTGAAAGACGGAGATTTCTTTATCAAAGTCATCTAAATTTGGTCTTCCTTCTTCGGGTTCTTTTGTTTTTAAGAATTTTTTGTCACCTAACCCCATAGCACCACTTGTTATTCCTGTCGCTATAGTATTACCACCAATAGAGGAATGAATAGAGCTAATTAAGAAAAGTAATTTCACCTGAATAAGCAGTAACATAAAAAAGATAAACGAATGACTTTCATAAACACTTCAATCCATTTCAGCAAATTAACTATTGTGTTGATTCACAAATGAAATCGTTAATGAGAGATAGAAAACAGTCCCCATAAACTATTAAAAATCTTTCAAATTTAAGTTGAAGAAAGAATATTGTCTCGTGAAACAAATAATACCTTTCTAATCTTGAGGTCCTCAAACGGAAAATAATATTATTAGAAAAAATGTTGGCAAAAATATTGAATTAACGTTATTAATACTGCCCATATGGAACTTCTTAATTATGGGGATGTCAGCATTTTTTTATGACATCATCATAACATGGTGTATACGTTAATATTGGACACTTAATTCTTTTAGTACTTTGCCTTAATTTATTAAAATCGCTCAAAAAAGAAGGAAAGTAATCTAAACTGTCTTGTTTATTTAATTTTTGGTGTCAGCATTTTCTAAAGTACTGCTTAACCTAAGTAAACATGATTATTTTATGTTGTAGTTCCAATACTATTATTTGCTTATGCTTTCAAAAAATCCTAAAAAAATCCTAAAAAAAATCACATTCTCCATAATTTTTCAAATGATACCAAACATGACCTAATTAGAAAAATGTCCATACTTGGGTCACATAACTTACCACCTGCCATGTGACAAGTCTATCTAACTTACCACCTGTCATGTGACAAGTCTATCTAACTTACCACCTGCCATGTGACAAGTCTATCTAACTTACCACCTGCCATGTGACAAGTCTATCTAACTTACTACCTGTCATGTGACAAGTCTATCTAACTTACCACCTGCCATGTGACAAGTCTATCTAACTTACCACCTGCCATGTGA
>JAULBZ010000709.1:0-27546 GCA_032360805.1 Neoturris breviconis
TTCTCTGCAACAATCATTGTATAGCTTTAATCTAAGAAATAAACGACAGAAATTTTTTGACCTTAGTTCTCCTTTAAATTCCTCTCAAAATGTTAGATTAGGAAAGTAAAACTCGCAAGAAGCAAAAATGAACGTATCCTAAAGAATTTTGACATTAAAAAACAGTACATTTTGCTGCCAAAAATGCCCCTTAACGTCGTTGAGTAGCTAGAGGCTCAGAAGCAGCATTATAAGTGGTTTTTCCAATGGGAAAGCAGCACAGAATTTCTCAATTTCAATGATATTATGTGGTTTTCTATTGTTTTCCTCTAACTTTACATAAAATATTTCCAAATTTGTTAAAAAAACGCTGTTTTCCCAAAATTTCTGGCTAACACTCTGATGAATTACCTAATCTTACTGGTGTGTAATGGCTGTACAAATTTCAGTGTTTCCTAAATTTGAGACAAATTTAATTGTATTTCTTGGAACCTCTTTGGTATGTATCTAGCTACTGTTTTTACAAATTTTTAAGCTTACTGTACTCTTCATATACTGCGAGCTAAAATAACTGGTGGTCAACAACGTGTGGATGAGATATTTTTCAGAACATTTTCAGCCAAATCAATCCCCACCTAACTAATTACAGCATAATGTTCTGTTGAATTTGAGCCCTTGAGTCATAGATATCGGAGTATCAGTTCACACCGTTTTCATTTCACTGCCTCCTGTTGGTGGCGGTTGTATTCCTACTAGAATCGCTCCACTGGGCTGCGGGTGTACCGGGTACGACGAAGTGTGGCGAAGTGTGCCCCCTAATACTTCCTCTAAGGAATGAAGATGATAGCTATCTGGATATATATGCTGCTAACTATATGAAGATAAATAAATGAAAATGCATGGGTCATTTTGCAAATTGTGCAGAAAATAAATTCACACTACCTGCTCAGCTAGAGAGCTAAAAGCTACCTAGCTAGGGTGTGTAGTTATAATAGCAAGAAAAAAATTCCGCAAATTTTGCGCAATATGAGCTATACCAATGCCTGAATGGTATCTACTATTAGCCATACCCATATACCATAATCTTTGTCATTTGTTGCTGCGCTTTTGATTTGAGGGCCCACTTTTGTTTTGAAGCATTTTCAATTTCGATCGAAAACATAATATACATGGTAAACCAGCTCTTGTTGATAATTGTCTTTACTGGGGTGGGCTTTCACAACAGATTCAATTTTTTAAAAAGCATAGTATGATCAGCGATTTGGTTGAACTAGCGTCCCGCCATAAGAGCACGTGCCGTATGATTTTCCGCCAGACGTCGAGTTTGTGGAACAGGTTACGGCGGGACGGACAACCTAGAGCCTTGAGCGAGACCCGTAGTCTGGAGAATCAAAACTGCTTAGGATGCTCTTACCGTATTAGCTCGAATTAACGCCGGGGGCGTCTATTTAATTTTTGAGATTATTTGGAAATTTGATCAAAGCCATATAATTTATTTTCAATAATTTCATTGAAGCACAAACATTTGTACATCATCAATAAATTCGTCCCCATCGTCACATTTAGAAAACCAAATGATCAGCTTCGCCAAGGTTCGAAAACCGTTATGTTTTCTACCGGATTACATAGACCTAGAAATTCCCAACCTCGTTCCTAGGGCTTTTTCTCTCTTGACATTTAAATCGGACGGTATCTTTCAGATTTATCAAAACTCGTTACTGGCTTCAGAACATTTAACTGACCGTATAATCCGACAGGTTAGCCAATTCAAAAAAGATCCAGAAATAAACCAAAAAAAATCAAATCAAATTGGAAAGACATGGTAGACAAAAAACAATCCTGGATACAATAAGGAACGAAATGACAGAAACAAATACGGCAAAATGATCTGAATCTTGAAATGGGTGCCTCGTCTTAGCTTACTACCCTACCAATCACAGATAAAGGTTATGTTCTCAACAAGAAATATTTTTGGAATTTGTTAAGCATGAGATATGGATGGAGGCTGAAACGTTTGCCATATCATTGCGAATGTGGAGCAGCATTTACCACGCAACATGCATCTGTGAATGCGAGTGACTTCAGCCTTACACGTCACGCAGCTGGTATCAAATAAATGGCATGTATTTATTTATTGGTTAGTCTTCGTTTTATTATCGTTCGTCAAAAAATTAGTTTTGATTTAATCTTTGTTTTGCCTTTTCCCAAAATTAATTTCTTAAATTTTTAAACTTTGTATATATTATATTATATTATTTTTCTGATGTATTCATATTATTATTGTATAAATAAACGCCTCTCATTATTGAAAAATATATATAATGAGCGCATCATGCAAATCGAACATGAGACTTTCACACCGCAATGGCAAATCAAACCTAATTTGATCTCACTCCACGTTTTTGAAGGTCTTTTTTATGGGGAAAATATGAAGACTAATCAAGGAAGTTTTCCTGTGACTAATATATGAATTTAAGTCCTTAGAGTGTATAGTTAATTAAATAAAACAAATATTTTCTCGAAAATATGACGTCATTTGTGAAATTACGTCAGTTAGCTCAAAAACACGATTTTTGGATTTTCGCTCAATGGGAACACATCCTTAACTTAAGGATATACTTGTTTTAGAAGCACTTTAGCATGGTTTACATGATTGCGAAGTGGGATCAGTCAGAAATTCCCGTTAAAAATCAGCAATTTTTAGCAAATTTTAGTGACGTCACAGTCTAAAGTAACTGTATATGTGCAAAATTAACACTGTTAAAGAGACTTTCGGACTGGTCCCATGCAATCAAGTAAACCATGCTAAAGTGCTTCAAGTATTACCTTATGTCAAGGATGTGTCCCCATTGAGCGAAAATCCAAAAACTGTATTTTTGAAATAACTAGGGTAATTCCAAAAATGACGTCATATTTTCGGAAGAATATTTTTTAAATTTATAGTAAGCTATTATATTTTCAGTTCATACAAGTATTTAGTTTTTCACTGTGAGTACTGAAATTCGCATATTAAATTAAATCGAGGAAGTTGATTAAATATTTCCCTGATAAAAGCCTTCAGGATTGTCCTTAAGTCCATTGAGCGGGTGGTGTATTTATATATTTTTTACTAGAACTCCTGGGAACGAGGTTGGTACAGAATATAGCTTTTGTTTTGTAACCCACACCACCACCATCATTCATTAGGTGAGCAAAAACTTGCTCAAAGTCAGCAGTAACGACGCTAGAACAACGTCGTTTCTCCATTGGGATCCCGGTTTTTATTATTTTTCTCGAATAAAACTTACATGTCATGCGATCACGTTTCCACAAATACTAAGTAAAAATCAATATTTTCTGAAAAAACAATCCCTCATCCGTTAAAGAAACACAATCGTCATGATAACACAGAATATTATTTTTTGTTTGTTTTACACTTACGATTTCCATCAGGACATTTAGACTGTAGCTGTAGTTTTACACCAGAATCGGAAGATTCGGAACACTTATTAGCTATAGATCGGTACCCCAACACTACTTTCGAAAACATTTTTCCTGTTCTGTATGACCTTTACTCATTCCCAGCACTTCTTGTCTTGTTGATTTTTCTATCATGTCGACACGTGATCGACTACACCCGATAGAAAAATCAAAGATACAAGAAGCACAGGGAACGAGTTTGTTTTTTTGCGACAAATATCTTACCAACGCCAAAAATTGTTTACCTGAGAACCGATCCTTGTCTCCACAGGGACACACTAAAGCTCTGAAGGTTCCGAACAACAGGCCGTGTCTTCAAAGCTTCAGCGTACTGGCTGCCGAAAACTAACTTCTGAATATCAGGTAAAAAATTGTTGGGTTTGAAAATATTTTGAAAGGAGTTTTCTCAACTTCATTCGTCCCCACATCTCCGTCCCAGGGCTAAATTGTCAGGAAAGAAAAAAAAACCGGGTAAGAGCTAAGGTAGCCTTTACATGAAGTTTCATTTCGCCCGAAATGAGTTTGTTATCATTTCTGTCTCTGGATATGTCTCAAGTGTTTACATGCTGAGGGCGAAATGAAATTCATTTCGGGTACAATCTCATTTCGGAGGGGGGGGAAGGGGGGGGGGGGGGTGGTCATGTAAACAGAAATCACCCGAAATGAACCTCAAGTGTTAATGCGCATGCTTATGTTCGCGCGTACACATGCGCTAAACAATTATGGACGTTTATGTATCAATTAAATTTATTAAAATAATTAACACATTTTTGAGAACTTATTTCGGGTAGATTTCATTTCGGGCGACATGAAACTCTATGTAAAGACACATCCTCGTGTATACAAAATATTCCAATTCGAACTTTTGGCTAGACCCACATATATCTTCCGTCCTTCTGATAAGCAAAAATTTATAATTGTGTACATCTTTTGCTAGAGTAACATATTAGACATGCGAAAACTTTGCCGACATCAGTTATGTTGTTTTGTTCCCAGTACTTCTTATTTCTCTGGTGATGATACACTCGAGAAAAGCTCAAAGAGACAAGAAGGCCGAGATCGAGTTTGGTTTTTTAATTACACACGATATTTTCACTGTCTGTTATATTTACTTGCAATTATTTTTCTTTTGATGTTTTCGTACACATTATTTCTTTTATTTTTAGAAACGTGTTTGGTTGGTGTTTAACACTCCATGTGCTGTACTATTATATGCACAAAAAGAAAGTGATTACATTGCAACAAGTTTCTACTTTGAGCAGCGATTGAGCGGGATTTCTGCAAATGAACTTGCAGCTACGAGGGTGGCTTATAGACGGAATATGATAGTTCTTAATCTAAAAACCATATGGCGCAAACAAACGGCTTCCCAAAAGGCGAGTGACATGTTTTCAATGTACATAAGACGTTTTTTAGACGTCAAAACGTCAAAACAACGTCTTATGTAAGATGAAAAAACGCCACGTGATTATTATTTTGAGGCCTAATTCATTCCATCTATGATGCACAGATTTGACTGAATATTTGTGCTTTAATGTAAATCGTTTATAATAGAAATCAAAGAAAATTGAGGTAAGTCAGAGTGTGATTTATCAGCTGACTATAAGTTTTCTTTCTTATTTCAAAATTTAGGTTGCTATTGGATACCAAGCTATTGTGACAGATGTTCAGTTGGTGCAACAGATTATTAGAAAAAACCGAAATTTAATTTTTGCTTTCTTCAATAGAGATCACGTGGTTGATTTGAAAATAGTTCTTTACAAACATTTATATGATCCTGAAGACACTCCCCCGGTTGGAAAAAAATATTCTTATTCTGTAATACAGTATTAATTTTATTTTATCGTTTAAAACACTATGTACCAGAACCAAAAAGGCAATCAAGGGCAATCTTCTGAAGCTTATAAACTTGAGATGTAAAATTTAACTGTAACTATTAATTAAATCTTAGTGATGGAGAGTGGAAATAAGGAGAGTTTGTAATTATAGTGAACATATGTTTCTTTTATATTATGGATAAAAAATACTAAAAAGTTGAGAGAATAATTTCTACTATCTTGATCAAAGTATAGATATGATGATCAAAGACATTAATAACTTTTGGTGAAATTATTTTCCAGGAACTTATTCTTTGCATGCAGTAAAGAAAGAAAGATTATAGTGATAAACTTTGTTTTCGTAAAAAAAGAAGTAAAAAGAAGTATAAAGTAGTACTTTAAAGAAATATGAAGTATAAATAGAAGACATAGTTTCAATCTTCACATAATCGAGTTAATATAAAACCTTGTGAATATATGAACTTTTTTAATTGGTGGCGTAATGCTTGAGATAGAGGAAGAACTCACATGTGGGAAATGCCAATCATTTTTCTCAAATCCATTGAATTTACCGTGTTCACATAATGTATGCTACTCCTGTGCAAAACAATGTACGCATCAAACAACAAATATATCACAAAAACATCAACAACGTAAACGTGACGCAACATGTTTAATTACCACACAGAATCTTAATGACCGCTCTGATTGTCACTCAGATGATAGCGGATACTTGAGCATGCATGAAATTCATGCATGCTTACATCAGCAATTACAGGGACCAATTCTTTCAATAAAATGTCCCAAATGTAATGTTAGTTTTATATTAGATGATCGCGGTGTTGACTGTTTACCCAAAAACTTAATCCTTGCAACTTTAGTTGAATATCATAAAGCGAAAAATTCTGATATTGACTGCCAACTTTGTGAAGACACGCCATCAAATAAGGCTACAGTAACATGTGAACAGTGTCGTGTATCATACTGTAATGACTGCTTAACAATTTGTCATCCCAAACGAGGTCCCTTAGCTAGTCATTCATTAGTGGAACCTCATAGTGAAAGATTTGAGATAAAGAGTCGTGCTGTTTTAAAATGCAGTGAACATGAAGATGAAAATATAAGCATGTACTGTGCTTTATGTAAGATGCCGGTTTGCTATCTGTGTTTTGAAGAAGGGAGACATTGTGGACATGAAGCTAAAGCGCTTGGTACTATGTATAAGGAACAGAAGGTATGCTTGTTTTCTTTATTACTGCAGTCCAGAAGTCATTGGTCACAAAAAAAATTCGTTTAGTAACATATATCGATGCGTAAAATACAAATACCGTATTGAAAACTCATAAGAACATGACAATTTTAAACGTAAAAATGACGTTGTTTTGACGTAGGAATGTAAAAACAGCGTTGTTTTTACGTTGAGAAAACATCACTGCCGGCAAAGCTTTTACTTCTCCAAATAGTTTCGCTAGTATAGAATTTGATATTTTCACACAGCGTGGAAATCCTACCGAGTATGGTCCCGTATTTTTCCGTATTCGGACTGTGTATTGCCATATACATGACAACACACAGCCCGAATACAGAGAAATATGGGACCGTATTCGGTAGGCTTTCACGTTGTGCCATTTTTGCTGACATTACCAAATAAATATTTCTGCGATATTTTCTTGCCAAGAAGCCCTTGGAACTAGGTTGCGTCTATTTAACGTCATAAGACGTCGATATCATCGCAGAAAGAATTATTAGACGTTGTCAGTAGAAATGAAAATATGAAGTTTATTTCAAATTCCTTTGAAGAGAACCTATTCCCCTGCCAGCACGTGGCGTTTTTTGACGTAAAGTAGACGTTGTTTTGACGTTCTGATGTTAAAATCAACGTCTTTGTTACATTGAAAAAACGTCATGTGTTCATTGAGTTTTCAGGACGGTATTTATATTTTTTGCTTTGATATGTGATATTAAACTTCACCTCAGCCCAAGAACTTCCTGAAATATAAAGACAGTTTAGCTTCAAGAGAGCACATAGTCCAGCTTTAGACTCTCGATTACCTGGCGAGAAAGAAAGAGAACGGGAGGGAAAAAAAGCCCTAGAGAAAATTCGCACGATTTTCATCTTCAGATTTTTTTTAGCTGGATTCCCCAGTAGACCGACCATTAGAGAGCACCGAACTTATCGGGAAATCGGTATTCAATACTTTATGGTTTTGGTTCCATATTTATTTTTTGTTTTATTGATAGTCCTTTTCATAAAACAGTGAAAACGAATAATCGTTTGTTGTTCAAAGTAGAACTTGTCAACGAACAACGAGCAACAAACCCCTCGTTTTATTGTTTTATGAAAAGGTATATTCTGCTGAGAATATAATTATTCTCGATGAGTCAGTTCAATAATAATCTTTTAAGATATAATTGTTTAAAGTTAAGGCAACCTGATAGCCAGTATTTTATGCTATATTTTTTCATCTGGAAACAACATTATCATATCTTTCTTATTTTTTTTTTACCCATCGTTTATTAAAACCATTGAAAATCAGTGATAAGAATGGTACAGTATTGAATTTATCGGCAAATTAAAAGAAGATATCTGGTACGCTTGGTGCAAGTCTTTCCAAGGTACTCACAACTCCCAGTGATTTGTTTAAAATATTTTTTGTGAGTAAAGGGTTTGTCTTTTTCTGACAAAAATGTTTCTTTGAAGAGGACTCTGATTTTATATTTCAAAGAGAAAACCTACACAAGGCACAAGTCGAATATACAAAGGCGTTCCTTATAGATTTGCTGATGGAGCCAACACAAAATGTATGTTTACCTATGCATTGTGGGTGGTGAGGAAATTGAAATTTCTCTGGCTTTATCATTTCTCATTTATTTCTGAGATATTTATATATATTTTTTATATGTAGGCTTAAATTTTAATCGGAAGACAGGTTCAAATATATTTTTATACTTTTTCTCTCTTAATAATTCACTTGTTAAAAATTTGTCGATTTCGTTTGCTTTGACACCGTTGCTATGACACCGTTTTTCAATCCTAACACAAAAAGATTAATTTAAACTCGAATAGAATTTCGAAATATGAAAGCGCTTTCTTTGCAGTAAATTATTTAAAAGAACGTCATAATTCTTAAATTATATTTGAAGAAAGTAAATCTCAAGTCTACATATGTAGTCCAACCTCGTCTCCAGGACCTCGTCTCTCCTCGATGTATAAAAAGAAAGAAAACGCACTGAGGACGAGGTTGCATACAACCAAACCTCCTAATATAGCGGACATCTTCTCTATAGCAAATACGCTACCCAGTGAGAGTCAGCAGTAAAGACTTGTTCAAAGTCAGCAGTAAAGACCCTAAAACAACGCTAAAAACGCTGTTCTGACGTTTTTTCTGCTGACTTTAAACAAGTTTTTATTCACTGGATAGTTCATAGTCTCCATTGAACAATTCCCTTTTAAATTATATTTCTGCGACACCTCCTTATAGCGGATGAAATTCGCTATATACTAGTGGAATGTTTAATTGGTATAGAACGTTGAATACGAATGACAATTTCGTCCGGCCATAATTCCATAAGAAAGGATTTTCTCTAATTTTTATCTTCCGTTTATATCTCTCATTGTGGCCGTAAAATTGAATACTGCATAAACCGCCATGTTCATAATTACCCGTAAAAATACCAACCTATCATATTTAAATTAGCCTACGATATAGTCTTTAACTGGTTTAGTCCGGTCTATGCACAAATGTCATATTTTCCGTATGAGTCTCGCTCTCTCTCAGTCCGCAAAAACATAAACAAAAAATTGAAGCAATCAGCTTTGTGAATTTAATCGGTTTTTGTCGGTATTCGTTTGAACATCAGCGCACATTCTTTGTAGCTCTAAAAATCCTTGTTTAAAATTGAAAATTTGATGTTTGCGCATAGACTAAGCAGATTGAGGGCTATAAATGTTAAGTGGTTTTATTAACTCTTTTTATTGACGGTCAACCTTGATTTTTCTTTTTCGTATTATTTTGGAGGGAAGGACGCCAAAATTGTTAATTTTTTCTTTCTGAATTTTTGGTAACATCTGCCTTAAAGGAACATTTGTCTGATAAAATTGAGAATATGAGCAGGTTATGAAAAAGAGATCGAAATAAAGATCCGAAAGTCTTTCCGTGCGTTAGCAGATTTTTTTAGTTTCACTTCGTTGGTAATTACGCCAACAAAATAATATCACCCAAAAATTGGAAGTGTATGGAAAGGAGAGAGTTATCGTATTTAAGGGGGGTGTAAAGGAAAAAGGTGAAAAATGTTTATATATTTTCTTAAATTTTGAACTTTTTATATGTTATGAGTGTTACTATGATTTAAAAAGTTATGCATGGAGTATTTTTGTGAACTTTTATTAGGATCTACCTGTATGTTATGCATCAAATCTGTATTTGTGTCCTAGTGGACACACGACGTCACAACAAAGTCAAAACGACGTCGCGACGTCGTTTTGACGTTGTTAACATCGCGTGCCGGAAGGAATATTAATAAACGTGTTTTTAAACTAGGCAGAGATGATAAAAGGGGTAGCTGCTCTCACAAAGAAAAATGAAGAACTAAACGAGTTTTTAAAAGATATAGCAGTTCATGTGGATAAAGTACAGGTACAACCCTAACAAAATATTTCTTTAGATGACTTCTCCAATTTAATATTGTAGATGAGTACTGAGTCAACGGTCTTGTAATTGATTGGTTTCTTTAGTACGAAGAAGCCAATCAATCGCAAGCTCGTTGACGTAACACTCTCCATTGCAGATTTAAAAAAGGCTGTCATTCTAGGAAAATGGTGTTGATTTTGAAGCACGTGTTGTTGCACAAATTGATGAAGTTATTTTAAATTTGGAGAAGAAGAAGAATGAGTTATTATCAATCATAACAGATAATATCACAACTAAAGTCAATCTACTCAACGAACAACAACAAAATTGTAGTGCTAAACTTACGGAAACGACAGGATTATTAGAATACACGGATGCAGTGATAAAAGAAAATGACCCTGCGACATTCTTGATGATATCAAGCTCCTTGTGTTCTAGGTTTGTATACGTTCATAATTATCCAAGCCTGAATATAAACGTTGGACATTATCTGTAGAGGAGTGTTTTTAGTATAGTTTTTAGCTTTAAAGCTTCAACTTCGTGTACATTTTCGAGTTTTAATAAACCTTTTAACTAAGAAGCTGGTCACATGAGAAGAGCTGGCTCGCTTCAGGCGAGACCTCGTTTTTTTTTGTGTGTGATCCACATGAGAACTGGGCTAGCCCACTTTGCCGATCTCGTTTTATCGAACCGAGATCACGGCAAGGCGGGTTGATTTTCTCATGTTACTGTGGTTTTATTGTCTAATCCTAGTCACCATGCTCCTTCCATGGTCCTTATTAATCTTTCTTTGAGCTTCTAAGTCATAAGATTAGGGACGAGCTTGCCTGATCACGTTACTTAATTATTTTAGATTTTCTGACAACTTGGACTAATTTTGCGGATGTGTACGAGATTTCGCTTATTAAAGCTAGTGACCTTGAGATATGGACGATTCCTAAAGGTTAACTTCCACCCGAAAGACTTCCACCCGAAAGACCTCCGCCCGAAAGACTTCCACCCGAAGGCGGATCTACACTAGACAAATTCTTATTCTTTATAATAGGTTATCATATAATGTTGAAACATGGATAGGAAAGCATGGCTTGACACCGGTTGTGAAATCAGATACAGAAATTGAGTTATCAACAACAGAAATGTTAGATGTTTTGTCACGTAGTAAATTTCAAAAAGCTACATTTAATAAAAGGATCGAAAGTACGTATAACCAGGGTTAATCTAAGCCTAATAGAATTTAGATGGCATTTTTGTTTTTATTGGTGGATTTCTGAAACTATGCCTAATAGCAAGATTGTTGACTTCCCAGTGAACAAAAAATTGTTCAACGTCCGCAGTAATGTAGCTAGAAAAACGATAAACAACGTTGTTCTAGTGACTTTACTGCTGACTTTAAACGAATTTTTGCAGACTGGGATTTTTCTTGTTTTGTTGGTTCAGTAAGTGGTTTCTTCTTATGTTTTCTATAGTTCCATCAAACTTCCTCGCTACCGTGCAGTTAGCACACGACAGATATTTTTACCTTACACGCAAATGTGACACTTTTGATATTTTAGAACCTGGTGTGCCGTTAATAATCGACGACAAATGTTCAGTGACGAATAATAAATTGACGTTAGAATGGGAAATGAATGATGAAAAAACACAAATAGACGGTTATAATATCGATGTTGATGACGGGCTGAATGGTAACTTTCAAACTGTTCATCGGAGCGATGAAACAAATTGTACATTAGGTGGATTACAATTTCAGTCGACATATAGAGCGAGAGTGCAGGCTTACAATGCAGCTGGTGTAGGAAAACACAGCGAAATAATTTTGTTGACGACACCCGACGGTAAGCAGGCCTAAAAATAACGGACATCACTTGTGAAGAAGAGTTTTTTTGAGTAAACACTCCTCCACTGGTGATGACCGCCGCAATTATTTTTAGGATTGATTAGAGATTATCAAAATAAATATCTGAAATGGTGGAGTACCTACTTCCGGTCTCGACGCCACAAGTAAAACGAAAATGCAGAAAACGACCACGGAAAGTTTCAAGTGATTTATCGAGTAGAGTAGAGTAAGGATCCTAGCAGCCTGGTACTCAGGCTCCTGGAACAAATTCGCATTTTCATGCCGTTCGTCTTGTAATTAAAATTTAAGGCTTTACATTTAAGTTGAAATTCAATTTTTATAATTTGTCACAAACAGTTCCCTTGTCCACTTACTGTTCAAAACGTTGTTGGATCAATTCAAGAGTATTAACATATTTTTTATAGTGGCAAGTTTTCAGTTAGACGCAGAAACATCTCATCCTGATATCTGCTTAAGTAACAACAAAAAAACCATGACAACAACAAGTTTCGAAAACAGAGTTGCTTTAGCTGATGTTGGTTTTAGTCGAGGTCTCCATTACTGGGAAGTTACAATTGATCGATACGAAGGTAATGTTAGAGAAAGTGACGTCACACATACTAATGAAATGTCCTATTCTGACTTTTGCACAAAATATTTTACCTAGTGGAAATTCATCTTTAGAGACTTTTCCAGCTACACAGAAATGATCAATCATGGATGCCTGTCTCTTTGTTTCTCCTATTCATTTTCTTCTTTAAAAGCTCCAACAACAAATTACAGAAAATAAAAGTATAACCTTAGTATATTAGTCTTATAAATCCATCGTCACATCCAGCATAAGTCATAAGTCTAAAATTGCGCGTTTGACCACAAAGTATTTTATGCTCCGTTATAGGTAATCCTGATCCTGCAATCGGAATAGCTCTTGAAGATTGTACAAAGGATGCTATTTTAGGTAAAGATTCAAAAGCATGGTCTATTTATGTAGATAATACAAGAAGTTGGTTTCAACACAACAATGCTCATCTTTATCGATCTGAAGGAGGTAAGGATGAAAAACTTTAAAATAAACATTCGCCCATGAATTACCCCAGTCAAATAGCGTTTTCTGTAATTAATTTCTGACTCTCTTTCCGCGACATTATTTGTAATTCTTCTTCATTCTTCTTCAAAAATAACTTTTTGTCATTGTGCAAAAACTTGTTCAAACTCCATAGTAAAGACGTTAAAACAACATTGAAAACATTGTTCTAGCGTCTTTACTGCGGACTTTGAACAGGTTTTTCACTGGATTAATATTCTTAGGAGTCGAAACTGGTTCAACCATCGGGCTGTTGTTAGACTTGGATCACTGTTTAATGACGTTTTACTGCAACGAAGAAAAACATGGACCCATTGAATTCCCTAGTCTGGAAGATGCAGATGTTGTGTATCCAGCCTTCAGTATGAACAGAAACGTTACAATGACATTGTACACAGGCATCACAGCACCAGAATATGAATGAAATGTTACAATGACATTGTACACAGGCATCACAGCACCAGAATATGAATGAAATGGAAAACCTACTGCTAATTTGTATTATCAAGCCTGAGTAAAAAACCAGACATCACCTGTGGAGGAGTGTTTTGCTCCACAGGCGATGCTGTTATATTCAGGCTTGAAAATATAAGATGCGAACAATTTTTAAGTATGATACTTACTGTGAGGTGTATGTTTTATTAGAAAACTGACTAGACTCAATTTTCCGATCAATTTTATATATACAAAGAGAATCATGTGTTCATAAAAAATAAAAGGCAACAAAAAAACATCCTAATTGAAATCACAAAAGCTCTATACAATTCGAATGTTTTCTTTCTATTGTTGTTTTTGATATTACTACATTTGAGGCTGGAAATTTTCTGAGCTTTTCTGTTTTTGCGGCTCAAGTTCTTATAAAAGTTATTCTTCTAAAAAAATATGTATGGTGTATTACGATTATTATATTAAGAAAAACTACGTGAATCTTTGGTGAAGATCAAAGGAAAGTAATTAAAAAAAAAAAAATTAAAACAAATCTTTTTTACTCTGTTCCTAGTTATGCCAATTTATAAAATATTTGTCGTTTTATTTTATTATATTACTACCTAAACATTCGCTTTTATATCCAATTTTCCCATTTCCCCTAATTTTCTGTATTTAATGTGCCAATTTAATAATTAATATGATTTGTTTTATACACAGACTTTCTTTTGAAAACTGCTCCAGTTCAACAATTATGTAAAAAAAATAATATAAAAGAATTTTATTTATAAACAAAATAATAATGTGATATATAAAACGAATTAAATTATACCGAAATAAATATTCAAAGCCTTATTAATTTTGTTATTATTTATTATGAGTAAATATTGT
Organism: Neoturris breviconis; assembly: GCA_032360805.1. NCBI lineage: Eukaryota > Metazoa > Cnidaria > Hydrozoa > Anthoathecata > Pandeidae > Neoturris > Neoturris breviconis. The sequence continues at coordinate 14,125 of JAULBZ010000709.1, forward strand.
TGAAGGTAAATCACCCCCTCTTAAAGTATTTGATAAAGCATCGTTATTAATTTGACAAACTTCCGTGCACTAAATTCAAAGGTACCTTAATATCATATGCTGAATGTTGTCAATGTTTCGAACACAAAGACTGTGGAGCCACCGAAAACCACGAGACGATAAAATAACCATATTACGAATAGATTCTTATATTATTCCATATATTTCAAATTCCATTATTAGAACAAATAATCACTGTGGAGAAGCGAGTTTTGGGGATTACTTCAGGCTATAAAACTTGAAGCTATGCTCAAAAAGCACTCCTCCACAGTGGTTATTTGTTCTTATTCCCAAAATCCTGAATACAGAGAGAGTATACTGAATTACGTAAATAGTAAATACAATATCAGACATCACAACATTTTCAATTTCATTGAATATCTTCATAAGCATACTAACCAAGAAAAATATACAGCGCAAGGAAGGAGTATTTAATCAACACTGTGGACAGGCTTTATAGCATGACGTTATGCTCATAAATCACTCTTCCGCAGTGATAATTTGCTTCTATTTCGAGATTTATTTTGAGGTATTTTATTTTGAGGTTCATTAGGGACCATCTCCAAAATTCGTTTCCAGGGGAAGAGTGCTGAATCAACGATCTTGCAATTGATTGGTTTCTTCGTACCGAAGAAACTAATCAATTGCAAGCTCGTTGACTTATCACTCTTCATCGTAGATTAATTTTTCTCAAATGTATTGGTCTTGACAAAATATCTGCTTTTTGAAACGAATTTTGGAGATGGTTCCTTAACAACACTACAAATATAGTTATCTATTTCGTGAACTATCAATCATTTCAATCGCTCTAGTCACCATATTTGTTTATTATGTTCTATTATAAGTATAGAAGTACGTGTCCAGCCACAAAGTGAGAGGCTCCCGGCCTCCACACCCGTAGCTGTGTTCCACTAGATTTAGATATATTCCATTGTTTAGGCTAAGCAATTATCTTTAACACTTTGTAAAATAGTTTCTATACTTGGTCTATCTAAAGGATATTCACTTCTATGAATAAGAGTTAACACTCCTTCTTTATTTAAAACAACATCACCACCAAGTTGATGCGGATCATCTCCATGAGCCATAGGATGGAGATTTCTACTAAGAGAAAGTTGTTCAGCATACCATACTTGAGCACGTATATCCCATGTATGTTTAACAGAACTCCCTAGATGAAATGTTTCGTATAAAGTACGATCTTCATCACACACAATGGGATATTTACAATTAGTTGTTGTAATCCATCTTTTTGCTAGATCCTAAAAGAAAAAGAAGAGATATCCCAGTGGGCGAAAACCTGTTCAAAGTTAGCAGTAAAGACGCTGACAGCGTTCTTCTAGCGTATTTACTGCGGACTTTGAACAAGTTTTTGACAACTGGGATGCAATGTGTATTATGGTTGATTAAGCTTGAAAATAGCTCTCAGACATCACCTGTGGAGGAGTATTTATCTTAAGAATTGCAAAACAGTAATAGTACCACGGAAGAAGGGTGTTAAATTCAACGATCTTGAAATTGACTGGCTACTTTCAACGTTTCTCATACACTGATAGTTTGGAAGGTATTACAAAAGATAATTTTAGGGTATTCCAGTATACCCTATAGCGTATTGGCAATGTCTTTTACAGGGTGCGCTATAATTACAGCGCTCTCTGGTCTTTTAGGATATTGAAGAACGCCTTTCAGAGTATTAACTATCTCAAGAACTTGATAAATAGATTTTAGGGTACAGGCAAAGCATTTTGATAGAAAGGGATTTTTGAAAAGGCCTTTTAGGGTTATTGTGTAAGACCTTTAAGGTATTGCCAGAACACTTTCTTGGATATCGAATTTGACCATACTCCCAATTGTTCTGCTCGAGTGAACTCTAAAAGTATTGAAACCCATTCCAACACAAGCGGAGTGGTTGGATTAAAGTAGAGATATTTAATGGCGTGTTCGCTTGGTCTCGATATGTCAGTATAATAGAACATAACTTACTGTATCTCCAAACGTAACTATCAAGACAGTACTCTGATGCGATTTCAAAACTTCATCTATGTTCTGTAATGCAATCACGTGATCACGTCACGGCAGTCAAGCGAAATGACGTAAAAATATGATGATGAGAGAAGAAACATTTGAACTAAATGTCTTTAATAGAACGTCTCTGAAACATAACGTAAGATTAACATATATTAGTTGAACGGAGTTAAGGAGGCTTAGCGTTCAAAAGGTTCTTAAATTTAAAACCTTATTTTTCTTTTTTTGTTTACTACACATATGATAGTTTAAACCTATATATAGCAGACATCATTGGAGTCGAGAAATAAACTGTCCACTATAAAGGAGTTGTCTGTTAAGTACAGGTTGCAGGGATAATCGGAGGGAAATTGGAACTTAAAAAGCTTTAAATGAACTGTACTTTTGAAAAAGACTCTTTCCATGTAGCATTTAATGTTCATAATATGGATACCAAGTTCCAATCTTGGATACTAAGTTCCAATCTAAGGGTTGATTTCCACGAGGTGAAAAATTCGCGGAGAAAGCCAAAAGAAGACTTTCCATTGGTAGAAATCGATGTCAAACATGAGGGGCAATGTTAGACCTTAAACACAAGCTGAATTGATTTTATAGATCCTTCCCTATTTTTGTGGTATAAAATAATCATAAAAATGAATGTGTATTTTTCTAACTATTAACAAGAACTTTGCAAATTTTAGGCAGTTTTCTAATAAGCACCCATATTCATAAGAGGGGCGGTTATTAGAAAGGGGACTTAAAAAAGGGAGGGTGCTTATTGGAAGATTTACGGTATAATAGAAGTTCCTACTTACTTCCCTTCTACAGTTTTTACAGTGAGCTGATCAGATAAAACATTACCAGCTATTAACTTTTCTTTCTTACATTCCAACAATTGTTCATCTTTTAATTTTATATCAATCTCATTCAAAAACTCATCAAAAGAATCTTCCAACGTAAATAAATAATCAACTTTATCTTCAACATTTTTATCTTTTATCAAGAATTTCGTCCACAGATTTTCAGCATCTTTCCTACTTTTAACTCCAATCGCTTTGAAAAATCGATGATACCCACCAATTAACCCACCAAGTAGTTTTACATCGTTCTTTACAAAATCTGTCACTGATTTAGAAACAAGTGCTCTTGATTGGTTAATTACTTCAGTAAATTTATCAGTTAATATATCTAGTTTTTCAATAAACAATGTAGAATCCATCTTTAATGCATTTTATTTATATATCTCACTAAAAGTAAAACATTAAAAGAGTATAATCAAGTCTCAGTCATTGAGTCATTAGAGAGAATCATAACCATTGTGTCAAGTTATTTAGTATTATCCTCCTAAATATTACATAAAAGTACACATTAGGTCTCAATTATTATGTAAAGTTATACCTTAGTAATACGTTGTAAATGTATACCTCGGTAGTATATAAAGGTATACATTAGGTCTCAACTATTATGTAAAGTGATACCTTAGTATTACGTTGTAAATGTATACCTCGGTAGTATATAAAGGTATACATTAGGTCTCAACTATTATGTAAAGTTATACCTTAGTAATACGTTGTAAATGTATACCTCGGTAGTATATAAAGGTATACCTTAGGTCTCAACTATTATGTAAAGTTATACCTTAGTATTACGTTGTAAATGTATACCTCGGTAGTATATAAAAGTATACATTAGGTCTCAACTATTATGTAAAGTTATACCTTAGTAATACGTTGTAAACGTATACCTCGGTAGTATATAAAGGTATACATTAGGTCTCAACTATTATGTAAAGTTATACCTTAGTATTACGTTGTAAACGTATACCTCGGTAGTATATAAAAGTATACATTAGGTCTCAATTATCATGTAAAGTTATACCTTAGTAATACGTTGTAAACGTATACCTCGGTAGTATATAAAGGTATACATTAGGTCTCAATTATTATGTAAAGTGATACCTTAGTATTACGTTGTAAACGTATACCTCGGTAGTATATAAAAGTATACATTAGGTCTCAACTATTATGTAAAGTTATACTTTAGTATTACGTTGTAAACGTATACCTCGGTAGTACATAAAGGTATACATTAGATCTCAACTATCATGTAAAGTTATACAGTGCACAAGCTATTGCATTGCATCAAGTTCTACTTTGAGCAGTCAACGCCTTGTTTTCATGTATTTGCGCACAGGTCTGTTTGCTCTTATTTTAATCACTGCATAGAATTTTTGAATTTTATACTTACTCTCAAAGAAGGGAGGTTATATCATCATAAAAACAGATACCGTATTTCCTTGAATGAGCGCCGGGTTGCTCATAACATTTTTGGGCACTTATTAAATATTTTGAAGCAGCAAGAAGAAAATTACAAGATCACCATTAACTTCGCATTAACAATGAAAAAGTACAAGCAATTTTTTTGGAAAATTATAAAAATAAGCTGCTGGGTGGTGGTATAACATGTCTAAAAGAGTTTGTGCTATGCACCAAAAATATAATCTAAATATAGAATAACTTTATTCATCAGTGAGAAAAAGTTATTTGAAAATTTAAAATTTGCCTTAAAAAATCCCAAACAGGAATTTAACCCCCCCCCCCCCCCCTTCTTACTATTATTGAAAAATACCAAAGTTTCTTCGATTCTCAGTAGGCATCTGATGGTAACATCTTAAAGACGTCCTTTTGATGTTTATATGTCAAAACAATGTTGGGTGCTAGCAGGGATAAGTGTTATGATTATACAAAACTTATCAGGAATCCACCAGCAGTAAGTAATTAATACTCTGAAATGTAGACAAACAGAAAAAGGACAATATACTGTTATTTTTACTACATGTATTACCCAGTGATCGAAATAAGAGTAAATAATCACTGTCAATATACCTGTTCAAAGTCAGCAAAATAACATTAGAACAACAACTAGGAAGCTATACAAAAAAACCTCCTCTACAGTGATTATTTGCTCTTGTTTTGAACACTGAGTACCTGTATATGTCAGTAAATACTGGGGCATCATTTCTACATAGGACTTTTTATATATGTAATCCTTTTAGAACAGACAAATTCCTCCATAGTGATTTACTGTCTCACCTAATACCAAATTTTAATTTTACGTTTAAAGTTTTTGGAAAGTGTCTTATTGTTAAAGATATTCTTGTAGATCTTGTTATACATTCTGAATCATTCTTTTGAGCAATTACTTCCTTGTTTAATATAGTTTTCATGGATAAATCATCTTTAATGCAATCTTCAATACCATGCATATAAACTTCATACATGTCTTGCTTAAAACAAACTAAACTCCTCCTTTCAAGTAAGAAAGAACCAATATATCGAGACTGCAATGATGTTTCAGTAATCTAAAATAAGATTATGAAATTCTCATTACAAGTAATATTTGCAGGGGAAATGTTCACAGTTGGTACATGCCATGGAATAATTTTTTTAGTTTTGGCGGGTATTTAATATTGTGGATGGAGCATATACATTTTAAGCTGGGATTTATTTTCATGTTTAGAACCTTTTTAAGAAGTCTACTTGTTTTTGGAAGAATTTTAATAGATAACACTCAGTAGGATATATCATGTGGATTTATTTTTGCGTCTGAAAGTAAAATTTTTTAAAGTTTAATTGCTGCATTGTAAAAAAATTGTGCCAGTTTTTCAAATTGCTAAAATGTTGTAAAAATGGAAACTTACGTTATTTGTTTCTTCTTCACTTTCAAGTTGTTTATAAAAATCTAGTATAGTATGTGATCCCAGGTTTATTGTAGTGATTGTTGGATAAAACAAAGGACCATCTACATGTGGCTGAATATAAGGAGATCATTTTATAGAAAGTTTATAGACTACTTCTGCAATTTCTAGTGAGTCTGCATTCACCATGATACTATGTGATTTGATGCCTACATTTGCAAATTTTGCTCCAGGAGCAGCTTATATGTATAGAGAATGAAGACAATATTTGAACATAATCAGTGTTCGAAGTAAGAGGAAATAATTACCGTGAGGGAGGGATTTTTGAGCATTGCTTCAGGCTAACTCTAGTGAATATTTCCTCTTATTTCAAACACTGATAATGACAACATATCGTAAAATCTTGAATAAAAGCCTACAAAAATCTAAATAAAACCTGAACATTGTTTGAAAACTTCATGGAAATTCTCATTTATTTAATATAAGCTCAAACACAATAAAGTTACAGTGTTAATGACAATCTTTGCAATGAAAGTCCCAGCAATGAAAGTGAGGTGTGGCAGCAGGCGAAAGAAAGAAAGTTAGACTGTGAAAAGTGGATAAATTGATGCTGAGAGAACTTTTGCTATGCAATTCAAAATAAACTTTGTTTTTGTTTCTTTGCTTTGTATTTTCTCTAAAGCCAGCCCAATACAAAGTCTCATGAAATTTCAAATCTCAATCCGACTTGAAAATTTCAAAAGAAAAAAAAAAGATAAATAAAAATAGAGCATTAATAGCTTTCCAAGACCGAGTACCCCCCTCCCCACCCCACCTGGCCCAAATAGGGGTAAGGTATATTTATACAGGTTGAGTTTACAGGGATATTATATTACCAAGTTTCAAAATAACTGTCAGACGTCACCTGTGGAGGAGTGTTTTTGAGTACAAGTTTCGGGTATACTATACTATACTAAAAAAAACTTATCCACAGGCGATGCCCATTAGTTATTTTCAGGTTTGATTATGGAGAGTAATAATTACCATAATGCCTTGACCAGGTAGATACTCATTTACTAAAACATGGTTTGGTTTTTTCTCTTCAAATAATTGCATTTTGTGTAACTTTACCAAATACTTGTCAAGCCACTAAAAACAGATTTAATTTTTTTTACAAAAAGTCCCATCAAAGGTTTTTTAACTAACAAGTCCCAAAAATGTAAACTAGGTCATACGTCAATTGACTTTTGTTTCTTTAATCATAAGATATTGATGATAATCAACTTTGGTTGTTCAAAGTATAATATAGGTGAAAATAATAAAGCGAGTTAAGCAGCGCAGCAGCTTAACTTAACGAGCGGACGGGATGCATGTTGTTTACATTATGGCTACCGAAGTCACCTTGACAAATCGGTTGCCATCATGCATATTGTGTGCCGGCAAATTAGAAGCAACCATTATTGTCAACTCGCACATGGTCGCTCATTCTTTTATTTCCGACTTCTGTTAAAGCCACATGGAATAACTGCCAGTCAATTTGGCTGAAAATATACTGAAAAATCTCTCCTCCACAGCGATGACTAGCAGTTATTTGAAAGTATCTGGAAGTACAGTACATTGAAATTATGTCTCATAGATGAATAATACTAAACGCAAAACTTACTGCTGGAATCTTTTCAGCGACCATTCCCTAGAAAAGAATGAGAAACTCTTGGAACCATACATTTAGATATAAAAATAAAGGTAATTCTCCAACCTAGAAAGTTTTTACAAACCCAATGGATAAGCATGTGTTCAAAATTTGCAGTAAAGATGCTAGAACTAAGTCATTCGAAGTTGTTCTAGTGTCCTACTGCTGACTTTGAACAAGTTTTTGTCCACTAGGTAAAACGAGTAAATTCCATATTGTCCTACACGCCTGAGAACGACTGCTGGATTTCACCTGTAGAGTAGGATTTTTTAAGTAGCTTTCAGCTACTATTCATTATCAAAACCCCACCTAATACAGAATTGAACCAGATGGTATGTGTTGAAATTATATTTTGGAAAACTAGACTGAATATTTTGAGTGATAAAGCAGTGGTGATCAAATGGAAATATGCGCCACATTAAGTTGCCTTGTTTAGAACTAAATAATTAATTCAGTACTTAAACCATAAATAGAATCTGCAAGCTTGAAATAACTGTCAGATATCTCCTGTAAAGAAGTGTTTTAAAGCTGAAAACTATACTAAAAAATACACTCCCCACAACTATCCACAGGCAATATACAGAAATGTTTCAAGCCACAAGATAACAGTCAGACATCACCTGTAGAAGAGTGTTTTTTGAGTGCAGTTTCACTCAAAACACTCCTCCACAGGTGATGCCCGACCGTTATCTTGAGGCTTGATGTTTTCAGGCTTGAATCCTACATAAATAATGATAAGGTACAAAATAACTACAGAATACATTATAAAGACATGCAGCCAACTATATTAATGAGACACTTCTCCATGGTGCTTATCTTTGAAACTGCAAAAATAATTACCTTTGCATGAGGTAATCCTCCTAAATAAAAAGTAATAATAAAATAATAAGAGCAGTGGTTAAATTAGAATAAATAATCACTGCGAAGGAGAGATTTTTGAGCATAGAGATTATTTGCTTTTATTTAGAATAATCTTAAAAGAGACTAATCACAGAAACTAATTCCCCCGAACTATTTTATTACATGAAATTATTCTGTTACACGTGAATCGTAGAGAATTGGCAAAAAGAATGTTTCACTTCTGAACAAAAGCATCAAACTTTCCAAGACTTTAGAAACATTTAGTTGAATTTTGAGGATATTTTTACTTTTTCGTGCAAGGTACACATGCAGTCACTGTGATATCTTGCACTTGAAATTTTATCCACAAAACACACTGGCACTGCAAAAGAACCTATTTCTATATGAGCAGAAAGAACATCAAGCTTTAAGGCAACTGGAGTATAGATGTAGTGGCAGAGTGATACTCGATCAAGAGGTATCTTACCCCAATTTTGTAGTCTTCGATTGGAAAGTTGAGTCCATTTTGGTTTGGGAGCAGCATATACCTGCCAAAACAAAGCTTAAAATATTAATATTTAAGAAAGTAATCAGTTTCTGCAAGATACAGTGTAATGAGTCTAAAAATACTTCCTCAGAAGTATAAAATGTTGTTATAGTTTTTAAAATTTTACTTACATGTTTCATAAGCTGGTCTTCTTCATCCTCGGTTATAAAGTCTGGTACGTAAAATGCGTCTGCAGGTGCCTATAATTATAACGTAACACGTATACAATTATGCTCAAAAACCCCTCCTCCACAGTGATTATTTACTCTTATTTCAAAGACTGATATAAATGTACATAATTTCGACCACCAGAGAAATGTTTATTTTATAGACAGGGATTGAAATAAGAGCAAATAATCACCGCATAGGTGTGATTTTTGAGCATAGCTTTAGGCTACAAAGCCTAAAACTATGCTCAAAATCTTCTCCCCCACAGTGATTATTTACTCTTACTTCAATCACTGATATACCTGTTCTACAAGAAACTTTTCCAGATTAAAAACTTCTGTATCATTTAACATTTTCATATATCTATGATAGAAATTAAACTGTAACAGAAAATAATTTGAAAACTGTATAATGGTTTATAATCTTCGAGAGGCTGAAAAGAAGAAGAAGTTGAAGTTCCATTTGAAGTTGAAAGTATAATACATCTTAGTCCTTTTCATAAACAGTATCAAGAGTCCTCTTTCCTAATATGAGTTGTGATCACATGAATACCTGATGACTCCTAAAAGATCAATCCACACCACAAATCTAAAAGTGTGTTATCTACTATCAATGGACTGACGACATCGAATGGTTCAATGGAAAGAATATTTTTAAGCCAAATATGCTACTTAATTGCAATGTTTCCTTGCAGTAAAAAGCTTTTATGAGTAGAAATTTTTTTATAATAAGCTTTTGTGTTTAACTTTCGTGAAAAGTATGATCAAAATGCAAAATATAAAAAATTACAAACTTCTCTGTATCTTTGTGCTCCTAAAAAGCATGTACTATAAAAATAAAAAACAAACATTTGAATCTCAAAATCGTGGGGGCACGATTATTTGAAGTTTTACATATATATCATATATACTTGTTTTTTTCCTTTTATCAATCTTTGAGGCCGAAAAATTATACAAAATCCAGGGAACAGAGAATCCCATTACAATAAAATTAAGAAAGTCCGAAGTTATACACTGAAAAAATCACTTACAGTGAACATTAATTCTTAGGCAGCATCTCAAAAATAAAAGTCTACAAAAGAGAGTACTGATTTACAAGCTCATTGACCTGACACACGTCCGTGTAGAATAATTTTTGTTGAATTTTAGATGATTTAACCTAAATAGTTGGTTTTGTAACAAAGTTTTGAGACGGGCCCTTAGTTTGTATCATCCAAATACAATCTATTTGAATTCAGTAACACGCTGATCTTTGGTTGTTGTTGTTCATATGTATTTTATACCATTTAGTAAATTTAAACTGCATGTAAGTAAACTAAGATAATTTTTACTTGATTACTGTATTCATTTAGACTATGTTTACACTTATCAGATGGAAACTAATTTGGAATGACTCCATTTTATTTTCAAGTGTGGACACTTATCCAAAAATAAGCCGGAAATTAAGACGTTTATAAAAACGAGGTTGACACATGTGCATTGTGGAGATATATGGTATCGCTTGATACAAACAGCAGACACAGACAATTATCATTCTTTGTCGTAATAACTTAATGGTATATACATTTTTCTTTTATGACATACACCAAGGATGGTTTCTACACAAGAACACAATAATTTACTGACGTTGAGTTCAAAGAAGAGCCTTATCACATTGGAAAGTCATATTATAAAAGTTATGACGTAGTATACGAGAACTTAATCTCTCACATACATTTACGAGAATAAATTTGATATGTATTCTTTCATGGTTTTTTCATATCAGAAAAGACCTACTAAATGTAGCACTCCCTTCGGCTGGAGACTGAAAGGGTTTTTAGTCCAGAAAGTATACATATCTGAATTTATCACGGGTTCCCCTTGGTTCTTCATACTTCCTTGTACATTGCCAAAGGAGAGATAAAGTTGCTGTACCAAACATTACCAAATATTATTGAGAAATATTTTATTTGCGTGGTTTTCTATCCGCAGTGCAGATTAGGCATAACAAGCAAAAAATAACATTCCACTGAGTATAACAGATATATGAGAAACAGTATGAACGTAAGGCCTATTCAGTATGTAATTCGTTCCACAATGATTTCTATCCAATAAGTGTGAACATACTGTAGTCTTATAGTTTCCTTCTCCTCCAAAATAACATGAGATATGCAGTAAGATCAATAGTCATAAGTATTTTGCATGAAAAAATTGTGGATAAACCCTATGTATGTATATAAGAGGTTGCCATTATTATAGCTGGAGCTGACTATGAACAAAGAATCAAATAGTAAATGGCATAAATTTAAAATAAAATTATTCATACAAAAATATAACACTATGTTGCACTCGAAATATATACAAAATAATCATATTTATATACAAAAACACACTGTATAAACGCAGTGATTTCTACAAAAATTCACTCTGGCAGGAAATAAATAAAGTATAATTATAAAGAGCATAATCTACTCTAATTATCAAACCACACCAAAAGCTGAAAACTATACTAAAAAACACCCTCCAAAGATGATGCTCGGTAGTTATAGCACACCATCTATTTTACATGGAAAATATGTTGTTATGTAATCCTGCATAATGTCTAGGCTTATGTTTAAATGTTTTTTACATAAGTTTATAAATAGGTTGGCTTAATCCGAAGTAGCCTATATAGACAGGAAAGAATTTCGTGAGGTTTATTATGCAGGATGAATTTTTAGCGCCATATAATGCTATTTTAAATGTCCAAAGGATTAAGACCAAATTCCAGTAAAATATCTTTATTTTTGCATTGAATGTTTGAAGTCTCTGTTTTCCATGAAACTTTAGCTTTATCTAACCTATCAGTCATCATATCAAATGCATCATGTAAGACATTTTCATAAGCAGACTCCATATGCTCTATCTTAAATTGTAAGTCTGAAATGAGTTTGTCCTTCTCTTTTATGATTCTTAACTTATCTTCCTTCTCTTGCTTTAACTCTATTTCTGTGAATGATAATTTCTCTTGTAATACAGATAGTTTGGATTCAAGACTGTGAATTCTATTGGTTAAATCTGTTTGCATACTTTTGTATTGACGAATCAAATCAGAAGATATTTCAAATTTATTCTGTTTCTCATCCTCCACAAACTCGTTTGCTTCTTTTATTTTCTCACGGAGAGTGATAGATGTTGCTTGAGATTTCCGCGCGATTTCAGTACGCATTACCAAATGATCTTCCAAACATTCAATTTTATGTAATGTTTGTTGATACTTTTCTTCTAAAGTTGGGCCATCAGCTTTAGCACTTTTCTTTCTTTTCTTCTTTTCCTTAGTCTTTGGAGGCATTTTGAATTTCTGATGAGCCTATTTCTAAAGAAGATTTTAAAGTTATATGAGATTAAAGTAGGTAACAGTAAAATACAAAGGATATATATATATAGATAGATAGCATACAATGAAGATAGCATATATCTGTAACACTGTGCATACACAGAAAAAAAAAGAAGAAATCAAAGGTACGGTATTAAAAGTAGCCAACCAAACCAAGTGAAAATTAAACCTAAGCACATAAAATATGATTTACATACACACATCATACAGTGTGAATTATTTAAGAGATGGCAAAGTTTCAGGTTAAATAAACAATTTACCTTTATCAAGGTAAAACAAGAAAAACTTACGTCTTGAACATCTAAAGACATGCAGTAAAGAAAACAAGAGAATAGGAGTTGATTTCAATGGATTAGAATTCTTCCAACTCTTCCGCATACAAATTAGAATATGATGAATAGATGCAGGGTACAATAGCTACGATGCTATGAAATGGAAATGATGCTATGATTGCTACGATCATAATTACTACTATGTTGGGACAATTGCTTATATGCTATGATAACAACAACAACAACGATGTTACGATTGTAATGATAGCTGCAAAATCACTGTTGCGCAAATTTTCCCATTTTCATTGTTCTTTTATCCCTGCAAATCCAACGAAGCCCAATTTGTAGCCGTCGTCTAAAATATGCTAGCATTAGGAAAATACCTTAAAAATACAACAACATCCATATTTTGCTATATTTCACCTTAATATTGTACTGTATAAGAAAGAGTCACCATAAATCTCAGCCTAAGCAGTTGCTCGATTTCTTTGTAAAATCTGAGCCTTGTTGTGTTGTTATAAACTTGTTGCTTATAAAAAAATGTGTATTTTTTTTTGCTTATGCTTTTACTACTGTTGCAAACACCTCACTTGCATTAATATATCAATTGCAAAATATTTATTCCACATTCTAAACACGGTCTTCCTCAATGATACTTATGAAACAAACGCCACGTAATTATGTCACCGTTGTTTCAGGCGGACCTGACCTATTTTCAGAGCGATTTTTTACATGCCATTACAAATTAGTAATTGTCTCAAAAAGTAAATAATATTTTTAAATGGGGTGAAAAGCAAATGAAAGGTGAACAAATTATCTTTCCAATGATATA